>PVIH01009888.1:0-10325 GCA_004025045.1 Sigmodon hispidus | reverse complement strand
TATATTATCTTAATCAGACGTACAGATTAATTTTTCATTTATGTCAATATACAAACATTTGTACCATGTTTAACTTTGTATCAATATATATATTATCTAAATCAAACATATAGATTGATTTTCTATTTGTATCAATATATAAACATTTGTACCATGTCAATTTATTTTTTATTTATCTTTTGGTTAATATTTTTTTGCAAGTATAGTGATCTCTTATCTGTTCCCTTTCCAAACAGGCCAAAAAAAACATACTACAACAGCTAAGTTTATTTTAAAATTCTTTTTAAATTTTTTTATAATTAAATTTACTACTATGGTTATATTTTTGTATCATACTTATACAGTTATTTTCTAAGCGTGTTATTCAGGCTTTTTTTCTACTGTGACAAAATACCTGTGAAAATAATTTTAAAGATAGAAAGAGTCATTTTGAGTAACAGTTTTAGAAGGCAGAGCACATGGTAATTCGTCTACATTGTTCTTTAGATTATGTTGATAATGAACATAATAGCAGAAGCATGCATTACAACATAGCTCTTTAACTCATGAAAAGCTGTAAATAGAAGACCAGATGCTAAGTACCAAGTATTTCACAGTCTAGTCTTTGAAGACACCTTACATTTGAATTATGATGCAAGTATTAATTGATTGATATTAATATTTATATATACTTGTCTATAATTTATGTATATGCTGAAAAACTTTAACATAGATAATAACTAATATAAATATAGTGGCTTTTACTCAACACACAAGATTTAATTAATTTTCAGAGTCTAAACACATATTACAACAGAAGAAACAATCTAGTTCTGTAATATTTCAGCAATAAGTATGGTTATGCATCTTTATATGAACTGTGTGTGCTAGCCTAATTTCACACTTCAATAATTGTTAGATGTGTAAGTTGTTAAAAAATCAGAGTTTTTCTCAAGTAGTATTGAGTTTATTATTCCTTGTAAGTATATTTGGCAAGCTGCTAGTAACACATATAAAGAGAGTAAATATCAACCACAATGTTGTGTGGCTGAACTGAAAATACTCAATTTTGAATGTTTTTATTAAGTTGATATATCAGCAGGAGTAATCTTGAAATGATACAGTATCTATGTATTAGATTGAAATTTGTCTTTATTTAAGTCTCATTACCTTGAAAAACAATTTCAAGTTACACATTCAACTAATGTTATAAAACATGATATAATAGATGAGACCAGTCAATCCTATAGACAAGCATTTTGGAGAAATATATAATAGTTTTAAAATAACACATTTGTAATAAAAATCATAGAAAAACAGAAAACTCTAAGCACATGTGTATGTATTTGTCACTCTCATCTTTGCAACCCCACATTTGTTTTGCTATTACTGCCTGTTTTTGTCTTCTGACAACATGCTTAATTCTACTTTAAAAGATGTCTCAGGGATTAAGGGCACTGGCTCATGCTTCAGAGGTCCTGACTTTGAGGCTGAACACACATACAGAAGTTCAAAGGTGTCTAATGTTACCCACTGGACTTTATAGTTAAAAACTTAGAGGAAAATAAATACTTGCAAGCAAATTACCCACAAAAAGAAAATAAAATGTTTTAAACCATTTTCATTCTAAATTTAAACTTACATTTAGAGGTGACTTTTTAATATAAATATATTACACATACAGAAGACAGTAGCTTGCCCCAGAATTGGGATATGAGTCAGTACACATGACAGTTTAAGTTGGACAATTGTGGTTCTATATTCAACATTAGAAATTCTGTCAGTTAAAAATGGAGCTGAACACTTAACACATAGCAATCTAGCACAGTGTCGGGATAGGTTGCCACAAGAGATTAGCAAACAAGCTACTCTATTAATTATATTTCTTGCCGTGAGAAAACACAGTGACCAAAAGTGACACAGGGATAAAAGAGGTTATTTTGGTTTAAGGATTCAGAAGAAGAATCCATTAAAAAAAAATATGGCAACAGGTACAAAAAGAGGTAACTTGAACTTTCACTTCTTTATCCACATGTGGGAGAAGGAAACATAATCATTGAGCTGGAAGTTGGGCAAGACTATAACACTCAGACTGACTTGGTGGGCAGCTGTTAACAAAATTTAAAAAAATGATAACCAATAAATTTAAAAATAATAAATGACATCTGTACCTTAATTACTAGTAGGTGCCTCATTACCTAAGAAGTTCTAAAGCTATCAAAAAAGAAAATTGCTAATATTATTTGAGACATCATATGGCAAGGACTATAAAGCTCTATGGTAAAAACAAAAACATATGACTTTGGTTCATTATAAGTATCTTCTAAGATTCTTTTAATTGCCACAGTAATTAAAATTTAACAATATTTGTAAAAATGTCAGCTGACATCAATATAAGTAGTAATTTATTTTGGGTTTTGCTTTCTTTAACGTACAAAAAATAATCCCCACATTTAAATAACAGGTATGCTTTCTCTGCACATTCAAGGTCACAGAAACTTTCATGTGGAGAAATCTGAGCACTACAGCTTATCTGTTAACAAGCTGTCCTAGCTCATTGTTATTTTGTGTAAATGAAAATCTGTCCCTTAGTATTTGCTGATTTATAATATCCACTGTTTGGTGTTTACTGAAATAAGGTGATAATCAGCATTAAGCAAAGGCTTAAACTGAGATAAACAAGACACCTCTGTTTCTAGAGCGCATACTACTCCTTGTAACACCACTGTGATTACAAGGAATGTTTACTGGATTTAAATACAAATGAAAATATAATAATATGCATTAACATTTTAATTCTAGTAATTCTCACAACTGTGAAACAAACTTGCTAAAGGAAATTGAATTCACTGCATTGTATTTGCAAATGTTAGCTCATAGAGGTTATAGATACCCTTGAGAAAAGTCATTTTACACTCACTACACACAGAGAGACAATTTTAAAATCATGTCAAGCTAACCACTACAACATTATTGTTTAAATAAAAGTTTAAGTTTTATTTGGTATTTAATCAATACCAACTATCTTAAATGCTTTGAATGTTATAAAGAGAAAACTTTTTAAACTTATTTAATGTCCAAAATAAAAAGGTTTTGTTGTCGTTAAATAAATATAACCACAAAATAGTTCAGGTAAAATTAGAAAAAAAAAGTACTATAACATGTGAAAAATACAGTGTTTTAACCTAAGCTTAGTTTTCTATTTTCAAATATTGGGCTGTGTTTTTAATGCTCACACAGAGAGAATTATTCCGTAATTTTATGTGTTGTTTGACTTTGTTTTTCAGCAGAATGGAGATGAGTTTATCAAATAAGAGCACAAACTGGAGTATGCAGTCATATATCCTTAGATACCATGTGAAAAAGAGTAAAGCTGCCATTGTCCTTCACATGATAAAGCCCAAAGCATACCAGGCCCTGAGATGCTAGAGTCATGTTTCCCGAGTAACATTTAAAAATATTTTATTTTTTGTAATGATATAATAGATTTAATAATTAATTCAGACTTGTAAAAATGTTATTATCATAGTCATTCAATACTTCTCCCCTCAACTGTTCTCTAATCTACCTTCCCTTTCCTTTCTCCCTACACATATGTATTTCATGTCACTTGTTTCTTAAACTTGTATCAAAAATCTATGTTCTCTGATCCATAAATTTTTCTGAGGCTTACATTCCAGATTTTTATTCTCAATTATTTAACTGGGGACAAACACAACATGGTTGAAGATACATATCTAGTTGTGGCTTTCTCTTTTAGTGTCTACTAAAAAAAAATAACAAAAAATTGTGGCAAGTGCCGAGTTAATCTGATGTGAGATTTCTTTCTGTATGTATAAATACCATTGGTTAAAAAAAGTGGGTTTTTTTGGCTTATAGAAAATCAGCTTAGAAGCAGGCAAAAGAAAATCTAAGCTTAGATAAAGGGGAAGGAGGGAAGAGTCACAAAGAGATTCTATGAGATTCTGCCCAAGAGAGCAAAATGTAATGGAACATAGGTAAACCACTAGCCATGTGTCACCACATAGATTAATAGAAATGGATTGAATTAAGTTGTGAGAAGTAGCTGATAATGAGACTAGCTGATAATAAGCCATAAGTAAAAGAGTTTGTAATTAATATAAGACTTTGTGTGATTATTTGGGGTTAAGCTACTATGGGACTGCATGTCCAGACCTTAGACTGAATAGACCACAAAGTTCTGGATACAGTCATCTTTATCTGAAGATAGAAGAATGAGTAGTTAGAAAACAGAACATTAAATTAATTTAGAAATAAAAAGGCTGCAAAGTTTTTTTTTCCTACGTTCTGTGGCTGAATCAGTCATAAGCAGTTAGTTAATTATGAAGTACCAAAATATATTTTAATAATTTCTTTAAAAACCTACTAATTCAGCAGGTTTTAAGCCTAACTAAATTATAATTTGTTTCCTCTAGGATATCCATGCTACTATGGAGACCTTTTAGAATATCTTGTTTTCTTTTATCATTGCTATGGTTTGTAGGTTTATATTTGGATAGAACTGACTTCTTTATTAGAAGCATGCATAGCTCCCTACAATTTATACATGCTAGTCCACAAGGATAAGGGTCTGATTTAGATCCATTTATCTAAATCCTCAGTTCAAAGTATGTGGTATCTTCAGCAACTGACATTATCAGCTGAACATCTTGCTTTTAGTTCACATAATTATTCTTATTAAATTCCATTATTGAAAAAGATATAGTCATTGTACAAAGAACAAGACCCTGGAATTAGGACACAGGTCTACTCTATCAACCTACATGCTAATCTGTGTGCAGATATAGTACAAATCATCCTTTCTCTTTTGTTGTTGCTTTGGCTTTGGTTTTTGAAAATGTTTAAATGTGTTTGAACACATAATATAAATTCATTACAAATAACTCTATATCATTATATTCTCTTTATTTCATACTATTTTCCTATACATATAATGTTTAAAAATATAAATATAAGAAGTCCTGTGGCTGGTTATTATTAACACTAGAAGCCTTGTGTAAATCAGATAGTAACCTACTGCAGTAGAGTCTTCATAAACTACATCCACACCTAAAAGGAGTTTAAAGGAAGCTACCATATAATGGGAAAGAAAATGCTCAGACAAGATAGACATCCTATGTCTCTATGTAAAAACACAACAACAGGAATATGTTGTACCTTTTTAACATATTGGTCAAAGTGGCACCTAGATGACACCAAGAATTTTAGGCTATTTACAGTGATATGACTAATACATTACAACCTGATGGTTAAACCATGTTGCTAGAGACAACACACACTTAAGTTGTGCAGAATGAAGAAAACAAGTTCATCCTCAACTGGAAGTTTCAATCTAATAAACTAGTTTTTATACTACTAGAAGATGCGGTGCATACTACTGAAGAAGAATCAATGGAACATTTAACCATATTTAAAGAAGTTTCTTTTTTCAGTATGTGGAAAGTACGAGAGATCTACAAGACGACACTGTGAAAATTATGAGATACTCTGAAATATTCTACCCAAATTGGAGGCCATTATCAAACTCTTCTGCTCAGTACATGAGAGGAGAGAGAAAAAAAAGTAAGGACCATAGTAATAGAAAATTCTGGGGAAATAACATTATCTAGATACAATGGGACTGATGAATACCCTGCCAAGGTCCATAAAAATATACAACCGGTCATAATTGTCTTTGGCAAGTTAACCCACCAGACATAAAATTCCCTGATGGGAGTCATACCTGAAAAAGGCACATTGTCACTGACTGCTAATAACTTGTTGTTTTCACTCTGTAACTTTCTGAGGTGTCATTGCTATACCTTCTCAGTAAGAACAGCTGTAGGAGTCTTTCCACAGCTCATTAGAAGTGTGTTACACATCTTTGGGCACACTTAGAGTTGTGGAGAAACAGAAAAGTTGATTTTAATTTGATCTATATAATTTTGATGTATATAATTATTATCAGAATATTATTTACTGGTATAAAAAAGCAACAATATTTTCAGTCTTCAAGACAACTAATTTTAGATTTCAGAACAAATTGAAGCAAACTAAAATGTTCTGGAGAAAATATACAAAGACTAATTATTCCCAGATTTTATTTATTGCTAAATTAAGGACAGGCAATTTTGACACATCCTCCCGACCGCAAAATAGTTGAAGTGAAAAAGAAGACATCTAAAAAAGAATGAAAGATATGTTAGAGAATGATTGAATGAGAAGGTGAGTGAGCAAAGAGTAAATAAGTAAGGTAGAGAAAACATACTTATGTAAATGAATGTGTGAGGGTTTCAACTGTATGAAAGAAATGTTTCAAAGTAAAAGAACTGTGCAAAAAGCTATATGAGAGTGCATAAGAACAGTATAAAATATTTTATGGTGATATATATGTATATATGAGATAATTATGGATGAGAAAGTGAATGAGCAAAGAGGTAGTGAATGATGTTGTAAAATCAATATGTGTAAATGAGTGTTTGAGTGATAAAGCTATGTTACATATAAGAACTGTAGACAATTTTCTAAATATAACACCAGTAGCACAGATACCAATTACAACAATTAGTAAATGGGATCTCCTGTAAATTAGAAGCTTCTATAAAGCAAAGGATATGGTCAATAAGACAAAATAACACCCTACTGAATGGGAAGAGATCTTCACCAATCCTATATCTGACAAAGGACTGATCTCAAAAATATATAGGCAGCTTAATCAACTAGAGGTTAAAACACCAAATAATCTAATTAAAAATGGGGTACAGATCTAAATAGGGAATTCTCAACTGAAGAATTTAAATGACTATAAGACAAAGAATTGTTTACTATCCTTAACCATGAGAAAATGCAAATCAAAACAATTCTGAGATACCATCTTACACCTGTCAGAATGGATAATATCAAAAACACAGCCGGGGCTGGAGAGATGGCTCAGAGGTTAAGAGCACTGCCTTCCAGTGCTGTTCTTCCAGAGGACCTGAGTTCAATTCCCAGCAAAACCACATGGTGGCTCACAACCATCTATGATGAGGTCTGGTGCCCTCTTCTGCAAAACTGTATGCATAATAAATAAATAAATCTTTAAAAAAAAAAAAAAAACACAGCCTATGCTGGCAGAGATGTGGAACAAGGGGAACACTCCTGTATTGCTGTGGGAATTTAAAATTGTACAGTCACTTTAGAAATCATGATTGAGGTTTCTCAGAAAATTAGAAAAAAAAATCTACCCAAAGATCCAGAATTATCACTTTTGGGCATATACACAAAGGATGCAAGTTCATACCTCAAGGCATTTACTCAACTGTGTTAATAGCAGCATTATTTGCAATAGCCAGGAACTGGAAACAACCTAAATGTCCCTCAACTGAAGAGTAATTTTTTATAAAATGGTACATTTACACAATGGAGTACTACTCAGCAGAAAAAAAAAAAATGATATCCTCAAATTTGCAGGCAGATGGATAAATCTGGAGAGTATCATCCTGAGTGAGGATACACAGACTCAGAAAGATAAACATGGCATGTACTCACTCATAAGTGGATTTTAGATGTAAAACAAAGCAGTACTATAATCAACAATCACCTAGGAGCTAAGTAATAAAAAGCACCTAAGAGATCAAACCATAGATCCCCCTGGGAAGTAGAAATAGAGAAAAATCTCCAAGCAAATTGTGATCATAATAGGGATGAAGCAAGAGGAGACGGGAAGAAAATATGAAAGAATGGAATGTTTGAGTGGGAGTAGCAACATATAGGGAGAACAAAGAAATGGCTGTCTTGATAGAGGGAGTCATTTTGGGGTTAGAGAAAAAAACCTAGCACTAGGGAAACACCCAATAATTCAAAGGTGACCCGGGCTAGGACACCAAGTATTAGTGTAGAGAGTATCTAAACTGTCCCTCCCCTATAATCAAAAGAATGAACACACTAATTTCCATTTTAGACCTTTCACCCAGCAACTATTGTAGACAGATGAAGAGATACATACCTACTCACTGTGTTGAACTCCCAATCTAGCAGAAGAGAGTGAGAAGAGAGTACATGAGCAAAGGAATCAGAATCATGAGGAGGAGACACACAGAGCCAGTGACTATTGGGAGCACACTGACTCTGAAATGACAGCTGAGCAACCTTTATGGACTAGAAATAAAACTTCTAAATGTAGATAAGAGTCAAATGAGATAACAAGAGCATGGCAAGGGCAGTTTGTGGAGCCTCTTGCAGTCAGACAAGAGTTTATTCCTGGTGCTTAAACTGGCTTCTCTGAGCATAGTCTCTATAGAGAAATACCTTACTCGGCCTTGATGAGGAGGGGAAGGGGGATCAGTACTACCTCAATTGGATATCACAGACCAAATTGACTCACCCTGAGATTCTTTGCTCTCCCTGGGGAATAAATTGGTGACAGAGATAGAGAGAGGCTGGGGGATGACTGGGAGAATAGGAGGGGATGCGTTAGTGAGTATGAGAACTTTTTTTCTTTTCTGTTTTAAATTATGAATAATATCTCATTTTTATTCATGTATCCCTCTGTTCAAACTCCCTTACACCTTCCGCTTCTCCCAGTTGCGCTCTTTTCTCTCATCTCCTTATCTCATCCCCAGCAAGGGCAAAGGTCCCAAGGTCCCAATATGGCTTAGTTCAGCATCCACTCCAGGCAGATCTGCTTTCCTCATCTCAACGTTAAGTATTTCTCTGGAGGGAGTGGGCTCCAAAGTGTTTCAGATTCCAAGCTGTTTTGTGGTTGTGGTTTGCAGCTTGGGAATGCTTTGGTTTGGTTTTAAAGTCCACTAATGAGTGAGTACATCCCTGTTTCTATTTCTGGGATTGTGTTACCTCGCTCAGGAGGATATTCTCCAAATCCATCCATTTGCCTGAAAATTTTAGGATATCATTTTATTCTTACTGCTGAGTAGTACTTCATTGTGTAGATGTACCACAGTTTGTTAATCCATTGCAAAAATTAAGAAAACACTACTTTAAAACAATTATAGTTTTTAAAGTATTTTAATAAATTAAATAAAAAGTGCTTGACGAATTTGAATTTTGTTTATTATTATGATATAGTGGCAACAAATGTTTGGTGAACAAAATTATTTAACTAAGTATATAAAGTTATCATATATTTTTTTTAAAGTGTAAACAAACCTCTACTAATGTTGAAGGCATAACTTTTGTGTGGTAGATAATTAATGGGACTTTGATTGTAGGTTAAATAATTTATAATAAATGCTCCTATAAAACTATAAGAAACATTTTATAATAAGTAAAATTTGGCAGTGTAGTAGGTGCTACTTAGAGAATATATGAATTTCCTTTACAAAATTTTACAGGTTGATTGTTAAGCAGGTGAAACCTATGAGATCTTTCCAATGTATGCAAAAAAAATGAGTTCATAATTAAATAAAGTTAATCACAGATGGTTATTTGGCAGCAAGTACTTTGTTCTGAAAATGTAGCTTTAGACAAGTTTGTTTTTTTTTTGTTTTTTTTTTTTTTTTTTTTTTTTTGATTTAGGAAGATTTTATTTTTGGGATGTTGTCAGAAATTACAGCAATATATTCATAAATACCTAATTACTACATTCAACAAATAATATTACAATACAGTTAATTCAAACAAGTACACTTAGAACGGGTTTAATTTCACAGCATCTAAACTGCCCCCAGAGTGACCGAGGTACCCGTCCTCTCTCCTGCCTGGACCCGCTGCCCTGGCAGCGAGGCAGAGGGCACACACAAGTACAAAGCCAGTGAGATGCCTGCTTGGGTCAAGGCGGCCTCTAGGGTTGAAGTTAAGCACTGGATGGGACAGTGGGGACAGGCTACGGCGAGTAGTGAAGTAAGTCGGAAGCTTGAGTACTTGCCGGAAGAGTACAGACTGCTGCTACGTGGCTAATGCACCTCAGAGGTGCTGAGCCTGCTGTGCGGGCATCTCCATGCTGGGTCCTGGACACGAGGGCAGGGGTGGGAGGCAGCTACTTTGCAGTTCAGTTTAACTGAGATTTGGCAGTGCTGTGAGCGAGCATGGCTGCAATTCCCCACTGTTAGGGCAGGCTCCTTGTAATCCTCTGGGTACCCTAGTGGTACCTACCATGTGGTGTCAACTGGTTGGGGTCCTTAGGATACTACGCACTGAAGTGTTGACAATCCTATCTTAGTTGCTTGTCTGGCATGATGACAAGTCTTACCAGTTTGGCTCTAATATGAAACATTCCCCCCACCTTAAATCTGATCAAACGTGGAGCCATGGGATTGAACACTGGACTATCCATCACAAGCTTGGTGAATTCCCAGCCAGGATAGATGGCAACTATCCCTTGGAGGTGGAATGGGAAGACAGTCTGT
>PVIH01009887.1:0-79190 GCA_004025045.1 Sigmodon hispidus | reverse complement strand
ACAACTGTCTGTAGTTCCAGTTCCAAAAACACCAAGGCAAATAAATAAATAAATAAAGTTAAAAAAAACAAAACAAAACAATGCACCACAAAACTAAATTCAAAACCAGGGGCAAATAGTAAGCAAAATTCCAGCAATATCAGCTCATACCCCCACCACCACCACCACACCTTGGAAAAGGAAACCACTCAGGTTTGCTGGGAGCATGTCTGAACCAAAGGCAGAGACAAGAATCCCAACTCACTCCAGGCTGCTCTGAATTTGTTCACACTTGTAGTTCCCTGGTGTAAGAGGGGTTTTGTTAAAGGGTTTCTTTTTTCTTTCTTTTTGGATGTATTTACTCATTTTGTTTTATGGGTATGTACATGAGTATCTCCGTGGGTGTCACGTGGGTGTAGGTACCCTAAGAATCCAAAAGAGATCATAAGATACCATACAACTGGAGTTCAGGTTACTGTGGACCATTTAACGTGAGTTCGGGAACATGACCTGGGTCCTCTGTAAGAGCAGTACATGCTCTTTAAATGCTGAGACATTTCTCCAGCATCATTTAATTATGAACATTGTCAACTTGACTAAATGTAGAATTGCCTAGGATATAAATGCCTCCTAGGTGTGTCTGTGAGAATGTTTCCAGAGAGAAATAAATGAGGAAGAATATCCAACCCAGTTTGGGGCAGCAACATCACAAGGGCTGAGATCCAGGACTGTATTAAAAAGGAGAATGTGAGCTGAGCACCAGCATTCATCTCTCTCTGCTTCCTGATTGTGGATGCCATGTGACAAGCCACATCACATGTCTGCTGCTTTTCTCACCTCTTCAAGTCTCCTGAACATAGTCTCTGAGGCAAATAAGTACAGGGAACAGCTTGGCAACCTGGAACTCTGCTTGGCTTGGGCTATCCACATACCACTCCTTTCAGGTTGCACTTGGCAACTAGAATGCTTAACTTTAACTTGGCACAAGTTAGAAACCCCAGGAAGAGATTCTCAGTGAAAGATTGCCCACACTGGCTAGTCCAGTGGGCATGTCTGTGGGCAATTGCTTTAATTAAGTTGATCAATGTGGAAAATCACAGCTCACTCTAGGCAGCACCATTCCTTTGTCAGAGGGTTATAAACTGTATATGAGAAATCAAACTGAGTACAAGCAAGCAAGCAAACAAGGAACCATGCACACATTCATTTCTTTCTGTTCCTGACTGTAGACATGCTATATAGCTAGACGTTCAAATCTCTGCCATGATGGACTATGTCCCCCTGAACTGTGAGCCAAAATAAACCATTTCTTAAAGCTGCCTTTTCCAGGTACTTTTGCTTACCCATGAGCAAAGTCACTAATATAAGAAAGAAAGAACTATGCAGTTATGTGATTTAAGGGATACCCTTTTCTAAATTCCTATAAAACAGAATTGTGGGGCTTGGTACAGAGTACATCTGAGGATAGACAGCATTGCTGCAATTTCATAAGTCAATTAACCTCACTTTCAGCCTTTTACTTCCCCTCCTCAGAAAATGAACACCATAGTGTCCCCTTCACAGGGTAGTTATAAGCCTTAAAAAAATATCCGGTATTTGTTTAAGTGCATGGTAGGCATTCCAAAGACCTTCATTGATGATTGACCTCACCTATTGTCTGGAAATAAGCAGATATTGAAATGTAAGTGATACAACTATTCCTGGCTTCTTTGATCTTGTAGGAATTCTGTTGTTTCTGATATTGCAAGATCCCCTGAATGTCACCCATATCCCTGTCATCTATTCACATTATCCCCAGAGCATCTTAAGCAGAGGGCAGATGAAGCCTCCCTGGTGGGTTTAAGGAAATCTTTACCTCACAAGTGACAAAAATTAATCTTCTTGATAGCAACAGGATGTCAGTCAATGGCATTTGGGAAGCTAGATTTCCAAGCAACCAGAATCCTCCTCTTCTATCGCTCTGGGCTTTGTCCTGAGCATCAGAAGATATATTTGAATTCCAGCTGTCACCTCCCTGTGTGAATATCACGTGTAAATATCACCTTATAATTCTCCAGGCAGGAATAAAAACATGCTAAATAAGTGGTTTTCAATCTGTGGGTCTCGACCCCCTTGGAGTCACATATGGGCTTTCCTGCATAACAGATAGTTACTTTACAATTCCTAGCAGTAACAGAATTACAGTTATGAAGTGATAACAAAATAATTTTATGGTTGAGGGTCACCACACCATGAGGAACTGTTTTAAAAGATCAGCACTAGGAAGGTCAAGAACCACCATTCTAAAGAGAGACCATTGCAAACCCCCCCCTCTTTGGCTACTGAACTATTAAAATAAGAGGACTCCAAAGAATTGAAATTTTTCCCAAGAAGAAGCCAGCTGAACCCTGAGCCAACCAGAGGAAGAATATGCCTTCCTGGGAGAGATATCACACAATTCTCAGTACAGGAGAGAGTGAAACACAGACAATGACAAGCCAGTGATGGGCAGGACCACACTTTGACCAGGACTATCAGCCATGCATGCCTCTTGCTTTCTACTAACCCTAAACCTCATGTTAGTACCCACAAATTTGGACTTAGGGAGGAGGGAGTCAGTGGACCTAGTTTCTTCGCTTCCCAGTGTGGCTGGACTGATGGGTTGACTACAATCTTCTCCCTCTCCTTCTCCCTCCCTCCCTCCCCCTCCCTCCTTTTCACAACTTGTCTCTTCAATTGGCCTATTGAAGGAAGGTGACTGAGGCTAGCTTAGTAGGGCTTCCAGAGCCCAAACCCCAGTATCAACCCCAGTTTTCCTCAGGACTTCAAGAAGATATGTGCTGAGGCTACTTCTCAATCTGCCTTTGTTCCTAGCATGTACGTGTTCAGAAAAGAAGTTCTCTTAGTCAGCATTCTATTGTGAAAAGACACCATGACTATGGCAACTCTTAAGAAGAAAAGCATTTAACTGGGGCTTGCCTACAGTTTCGGAGGTTTTGTCTCCATTACTGTCGTGGTGGGAAGTATGGCGGCATGCTAACAGGCTTAGTGCTGGACAAGTAGCTGAGAGCCTACATCTAGATCCATAGTCAGAGAGAAGAGAGAGACACTGACTGGGCTTGGCTGGAGCTTTTGAAATCCCGAAGCCCACCCCAAGGGGCACCCTTCCTCCGACAAGGCCACACCTCCCAATCCTTCTCAAGAACCTCCAGGAGTGACACTCTCTAATAAGCAAGCATTCCAATCTATGAGCCAATGAGGGCCATTCCTATTCAAACCACTGGCCACTCCTCTCTCATATTTGTGAATGTATTCTGTGGGGAGATTAGACACAACCAACCTCCTTTCAATAGCTCTGTTAGGTAGAATTTGGCAGGCAATGGTGGAGCATGCCATTAGTCCCAGCACTAGAAGGCAGAGGCAGGAGAAGCTCTGTGAGTTCAAGGCCAGCCTAGTCTACAAAGCAAGTTCCAGGACAGGTACACAAAAAACTGTTACACAAAAAAGTCTGTCTCAAAAACAAAACAACAAACTAACAAAAAAGGCTGGAACAGATGTCTCTGTCTTCTGATATTCCAAGCTGATTTTATTAAATATAAAATATATCACCTAAATGTAAAATATATCTACTGTAGACTCCTTTCCTATTCTATTCCTAGACAAGGCACAGGGTATCCACACAGTATTTCCTGCTGAGAGTAAGCAAGCCCAGGACCCCCTGGAGCCAACCCACATATTGCTGAAACCAAACTTGCAAATGCATCTGTGCATTTTTTCCCCCTGCAACCAGCAAGCCATCAATTTCCTGCTTTGAAAGATAATGCCAAAGGAGAAGTGATTCTCTTGAGAGCTGGGGGACACAATTGAAAGTCTTTCCTTTCGTTTTTCTAGTTCCTTCCACTTCAGACACCCTTACCCATGATTTGCTCACTCACACCCTCAGGAGATACACAAGTTCTGGGAGCAGGAAGTAGATAGACACTTTGATGGATGTCTCCGTACTTTTCTGTCATTCATTTAATAACATATCTTATTCCCAGCCATAATAGCAGGCAATTTTTAGATTGCTTCTTGCAGGGAAGAAGTATGTTGGAAATAGCCCTGCTTTGCATAGCTCTCTTCATTGCTATTGCTTAGCTGGAAGAATGTTCACAGATGTGTCTGAGCATCTAGGTGAAAGGTATTCTTGGATGGGATTTGGAGGTGTGGAGATCCATTCAGTTGTGGTTCATTTGTTTGATGTCATTGTGTTTGTTTTCTATGAATGCTGACCATGCAAACACAAACTAAAGACTGAAGAGATTGTTTAGAGAAAAAACACACTTGCAGTTCTTCTAGAGGACCTGAGTTCAGTTCCCAGCACCCACATCAGGCAGCTCACAACCACCTGTAACCCCAGCCCTCCTCTGGCCCCTGCAGGCATGTGCACACATATGTTACACACACACACACATACAAAGAGAGGAGAGAGAGAGGGAGGGAGAGACAGACAGACAGACAGACAGACAGACAAAGAGCTTTAACAATTTCATTCATTGTAATAGTGTACCAACCTTAAAGATCTTTCATGTTTTCATTATTGGTATTTTTATATACCTAATTTCTTACGATTTCTAAAAATCATAGTGAAGTGTCAGAATTTTTCACCTCAGTCTTATGTACAAAGTCATTATAGACCCATCCAAAGTACTGGGTACTGTTAGCCAAATAGCGTTCAAATGCTGATTACATCACTAGGCAGATGGGTTTTCAGGGTTGGGAAGATGGTTCAATTGATAAAGAGCTTTCCCAGCAAGCATGAGGACCTGAGTTCAATCCCCAGCACTGATTAAAAAGAAAAAAGCCTAGTGGCATTCATTTATAATCACAATAGTAGAGAAGTAGAGGGTCCCTGGGTCTCAACAGATAGACAGACAGACAGATTACACGAATAGAGGAGGTCTAGGCCAGCAAAAGACCTTGCCTCAGAGTTTAAGAACCATCGATGGGGCCTGAAGACTGACACTTGAGGTTGTCTTCCAGACTCCACATGCCCATAAGCACACAGATATGGCTTTTTTCCCTCCCTGGAAAATTCAATTTACAACTGTGAAACTCTGTACAGCCTCTCTGCTCCTCGGGTCAAACACACACACACACACACACACACACACACACACACACACCCCTCACAGGGTTATCAATAAGCCAAGCCATTTGGCACTGACAGAGCTCCCCTGTGTTTAGAAATCACCTGTATTTTCTGTATGCATTAGCTTGCTAACTACATAAAACAGATTTCATTGGAAAGCATGTTAAGTGGTATCCCTGCCATTGGCAGCTTGGAACAGAGTTATAACCTGTTCTAAGGGAAGTCTAAAGAGAGGGACCATTCAGAGAGTTTGACAAGAAGCCCTCAGCTGAACCTCCAAACAAACCAGCTCGTTCTTACTTGGAAATTATGGCTGCCATTGAAAGCTGTTGGCTCAGGGGACCTGGCATAAATAAGTGCATAGGTACACTCCAGGCTAATCTGTGTGTTTGTGTGTGTGTGTGTAACTCTTTCCTCCAGCTCGAATCCACCAGGAATCTTGCAAACTTTACAATTGTTTCCACTTAACCCAACAACTTAACGCAGAGAGATAGGAATTGAGCAACATTGCAATGAATCACTAGGAATGTCAAGAGATTTCTAGAAATTAATAGTCCTTTTTAATAAGGTTTTACTTTTAATTTACTTATGTGTATATGTCTGCACATGTGTGCAGGCTCCCACAGAAGAGTTGACTGTGAGCCACCCAACACGGGAGCTGGGAACTGAATTCAGGCTCTGGAAAGACAGTAAGTGCTCTTAACCACTGAGCAATCTCCCCAACTCCTAAAATTCATATTTTCTTTCAGCCAAAAATGACAACATACCTGCCTGTATTCCTAATATTTTGGCAGTAGAGGCAGGGTGATGAGGCATTCAAGCTTGGCTTTGGCTACATACCAAGTTTAAGGTCATTGTTTTATATGTGTCTCTGTTAAACAGGATAGGTATGTTTGATTGTGTCTCAGGTAGACATATATGTGGACATATAAAAGATTGTGCTGAGGTTGGAGGTCAACCTTGGTGTTATTCTTCAACCATTGTCTTTCTGGGATTTGGTGGGGGGGTGTTGTTTGGTTTTGTTTGTTTGTTTGAAGAAAGACTATCTTGCTGGCCCCAAGACAGCTTGTTTCTGCCTTCAGGTTTATATGTGGATTCTAGAGATTGAATTTTATTACATGAACTCTAGTTAGCATATAATAAAAACTCAGAGCCAGATGTTTGGGAAAAATTGGAATATCAGAAAGAAATAACAGACCACAGTCAATTCTCACCCAGCCAACTTCTCAGGCCAAACAGAGTAAGTGTTATCTTCAAGGGTCCTCAGCCTGGCTGGTCACTTCTACAGAATGCAGGAACCTCTACCTCTTCCTGCCTTAAGTATTTTCCCTGACCACTCTGCCATCATAATCCTAGAGTTAATATTAAAAGTGTAAGCTGTTAGGCCTTGAACTCACAGAAATCCAGAAAGATCTCTGTCTCCTGAGTGATGGGATTAAAGTCGTAGGTCACCACTTGACTGTGAGTGATTTTGTTCTCTGATAGTCCAGGCTGATTTTATTATATATAATATACCACTACAGAATTTAGGTCATCCCACAGCTTGCATGGTGAATACTTCATTCTCTCCCCAGCCCTGTGCCTTTAAATTCTGCTAGTACATTTCAAATGTCTAATCACTAAAACTTTTAAATATTTGTGGTGATAATTTAATCATTCCACATTGTATCAAAAAGATTATAACACTGTTTTGTACCATATAAATATATACAATTAGAATCTGTCAATTTAGATGAGGAAGAAAAGTAATTTTTCTCTGACCTTGTAGGTTACAGAAGAACAATAGAGAAACAGCCGAACGTTTCTAATGTGCTCAGAAAAATCCTGGAATATTTGCTGTTTCATATTTTCTGTCTACCAGTGAACGAGACATTAATTTCCTCCCAAATACACAGCTAATCAACAGCTCAAAGCAAGGTTCTAGGAAACATCAGAAGCCCCTGTTCCCACTGAAAGCACTGAACAAACTTCAGTTTTCACCTCTCTAGGAGGCATGGAATGATACAAACCAAAAGAGATATCCTAACCTGCAGGCAAAGGTTATGGCAGTGGATTCATGTTTTCCTGGTGGCTTTAGAAGAGCAGAGTTTGGTTGGAGAGATGGCTCGGTCATTAAGAACACACTCTGCTCTTACAGACAAGCTGAGTTCAGTTGCCAGCAATTGTGTTGGGCAACTCACAACCTATAACTCCCAGGGCATCTGATGCCCTCTTCTGGCCTCCATGGGTAGTACACTCATGTGTATGCATTCACATTCAAATACACATGTATACACATAAATAAAAACAAGTCTTTAGAAGGACAGGACTGTCCTTTCCTTTGGGTTTCATCTGAATTTAGAGGAGGCATAGAAATGTTAATAAGGAAAAACCAAATAAAAAACAACAAAAAAAAATACAGTGATAGTCCCAGGGAGATGGCTCAGAGAATAAAGATACTTACTGCCCAGCCTGATAACCTGAGTTGCATTTTTAGGACCTACACAGTAATAGAAAAGCTGTTCCTTAATTTGTTCTCTAATCACACATGAAACCAGGAACATGCACATGCATGCAAGTACACACATACACACACACATACACACACACACACACACAGGAGGGTGATGAATAAATAAATGTAATTTTCTTACTGGATTCACAGTCTCAAATAATTATATTAAGGCTTATATTAATTATAAACTGTTTGATCTATGGTTCAAGCTTATTGCTCACTAGCTCTTGCATATTAACCCATTTCTATTAATCTGTATTGTCACCTAGCTCATGGCTTACCTGTACTCCATTACATCTTGCTTCTTGAGTGGCTGGATTACATATCTCTCTGACTCTGCCCTCCTTCCCCTTTATCTATGCTTGGATTTCCCACCTAACTATAAGCTGGGTTTTCATAAAGTAAAACAGTCCCTTTATTAACCAATGATATTCACAACATACAGAAAGATATGCCATACCACTTCTTTTCTGTTCAATCAAGAAGGAAGGTTTCAATTTCAATATGGCAAAATTACACATAACAAAACAGCTATCAAGCAAGAATTATCTAGTTACAACATCTAGTCTATGTTTATTTAGCAAAATTTAAAAAATATTCAATGATGAATTCATCATGAAGGGAGCTTATGGCCGATGAAAGCAGCTCACATCACAGCAGTCAGGGAGCAGGGAGGGATAATGCTTTGCTTGTGAGTTATCTTCCTTATAAAAAAGTTTTTACATTTGCTTATTTATTTGGTTTGTGTTCACATTTGCATGTGCACCACAGCATGCATGTGGAGGTAAGAAAACAACCCATAAAAAGTGGTCCTTGTGATTGGACTCAGATAGTCATGCTTGGTGGCAGGTACTTTTATACTGATCCATCTGCCTCACCCATGGCTTTCTCTTCTTTCTTCTCTTCACACTCAGGTGAAGCCTTCTCTTTATTGAGTCCTTATTGGAAAGATCCAATCAAGCTGACCATAAAAATTAACCATTCCAGACACATTGTAAGCATTGATTACCTCCTTGGTTAGGTCCTATTTGCAGACTCTCATTGGAGAGAGAAGAAACCCACGGGCTAGAAAGGTGGCTCAGTTGTTAGAATGGTTCTCTAGCATGCATGAAAAACTGGGTTTGAAACACAATACTTCATAAACCCTGGCTTGGTGGTAAATAATTATTATCTTAGCACTGGGGAGATAGAGGCAGGAAAATCAAAAAGACCTTGCTTGAAAACAAAAAGAAATAAAATATGTTTTCAACCTATTGACCAGACTCTAACACAGATGTGCATGTGTGACTATTACTTTTTTCACTGCTGTGACTAAAATACCCGACAACAAGAAATATAATAAAACAGGATTTATTTGACTCTAAGCCCATCATGATAGAGAAGGCATAGTCGGAGGAGCAGGAGGCAGCTGATCATGTTACATCTATGATCGGAAACCAGCAAGAGACAAATGATACTGTTTAGCTTACATTCTTTTATTCAGCAGAGGACCCCATCCCATAGAATGGTGTCACTCACCTTGAGGGAAGACCAACCCACAATGTGAGTGGCAGCATTTCATGGGAAACGCCATCACAGACACACCCAAAAGTGTATCTCCTAGGATATCCCAAAGCCAGTCAAGTCAATAATTAACCTTCACAATAAACCAATAAACTAGCCATTACCTGTTTAACTGGTTGTAATAAGAAGAAATTATATGCACTCTTTCACCCAAATTAAAAGGTTCCCCAGAGGTATAATGAGTAATCTGGGGGAATGGCTTTGAAATCTCAGCCTTCGTGCAAATTAGACAGGCTTACCGCTTCTTGGAAAAAGTCACACTTAAGCTTCTCCTTGCCTCCAGTGAGCCCACAGTCAGCCCCAACAGCAACATGCTCTGCAAAGCTCTGCTTTCAAGCCTTGATCCCTTACAAAACACAGAGGACCCTAGACCTGCACTAAAGGATACTGTTCAGTGTAGTTTGACTTAGTGGCTCTGATTTTATCTTTTGTACTTTGCAAAGGGGGAAAAAACCAGCAGTGTTTTATCAGCAGCTACACGGGTAAGCATATTGTGCACTTCAATTAGACTCCTTTTATCTAGTGCTGCCTCCTGCTTTAAGTGAAACGCTGCCTCGTGTTTCTGCCCTCCCCAAGCAGGCACGCACAGCCCACGTGGAGGCTCCAATATGCTTTATTAAACAGAAAATTAATATAATGCCATTGTGTTGGCTGGCAGCTCCTTGAGCGTTAAAAACCTCAAAGTATTTTTATTATCAAAACCCAATTTTAGATTGCTGAGACTGGGAGCCTGGAGATTTTCATATACACATGCTTTCTCCCAGGGGAGAATTATCCAAGTCCCAAGGTGAAGGTTTGGCTGGTACTGATGAGAAAAGGAGATAGAAATTGGCTAGGCAATGCTAGGAAGAAAAAGACCTCTAAAAGCTAAATGTCAGAAATGTCCTTGGACTCTTTTACAGCCTTGTCTTTGTCAGAGATTAGAGATGCTAGGAGTTTGGGGGCCAAAATATCTCTGATAACACCATGGCCAGAGGTCCCAGATGCCAGAAAGGGCATGCCTGTCTGGTTGTTGTTGTTATTGTTGTTGTTGTTTAATATCTTATAAAGGGCTACCCCTTTCCTGTGTTGTGAATGAAACTATGAGGCACTTGGAGACCAGGAATGGAAAGTGGAGTGAGCAGCTCTACCTCCCCCACATCTTCCCCCATCCAGGAAAGCCTTAATAACCCCATGTTCCACTCCTGGAGACCACCTCCTCCCGAACTTCAGGAGTTCGGCTTGCTTGCTCGCTCTTAAACCCCCTGCAAAATGACTCTTTCTAAAGTTCCCCCTTTCTGAAGCTCACCCTCGAATTCATTCATCACATTCATGGGACAAGAACCCTAAAGCCACTATCTTTGTTAACTTTGATGGGTATTGGGTTTCCAGGGCTCTAGTCTCACAAGCCAAACCCATCAAGGAACTAGGAAGTAGCCATTTGTTAACTCAATGGCTATCAAGGACATCCTGATAGTCCTGTATCAGTACCATGGGCAGCCAAAAAGAACAGGTGATTATAAGAATGAAACCAAGCACAAGCCAAACCCTGGCTTTATCCAGAGCAAGACCAAAGCTGGGGCTGGGGAGATGGTTTGCTGGGTAACGTGACTGCTACATAGACTCAAAAGACCTGAGCTGAGTCTTCAGGACTCACACAAAAGCTGTGCGTGGTAGCAAACATTTGCAATCTTAGCACTCCTGTGGGAGAGATGGATGGTAGGGAAGGGAGAATCCCAGGATGCTTACAGATAAGGTAGCCTGAAATTCAGAAACTCAATAACAGTAACAATGGGATTTGGGGACATTTCTATGACTTCTATTTACTCAATAAATGTTTAATGACTCCCTACCATGCTGGTTACTATCGGTCCCATGGAGGAGGTAGTGAGTGGGTTGTAGTCTTCAAGGAGCCACCATCTAATGAGTGGAAGAAAAAGAGAATGCAAATGTGTGTGTGGTCAATACTGGTGCTCTGATTTCATACCCAGTTTTCATTCATATTCTCCATTTTTCTCACTATCTGACGATATTTGTGTTTGGGCACTTGATATGCCCAATTTAAAGTCATTATCTGAATCATTCGAAGCTAGAGGAGGCTAATGATGGAGGTCTGGACAATCCCACATGACCTATTGCAGGATGGAACAGACATAGATTACCTTCTGTGGAAGGAAGACCATCAATAAGAGACCAGGAAAAAAAAATGGAGCAGGACCTCATGAGGGAATTTGCACAAGTTTGGTCTAGAAACCTAGACTGTTTTTCTGGAGTGTCCTACCCAGATGCCTGCAGCACAGCACCCAGTAATCAGTGCCTGCCTTCCCTGGGACCTACCATTGGCCAGCCAAAACTGACCTCATTTGCATAGCATCTATTTATATGGGTCTTTACGCATGGCCCTTATTTACATAATGGAAGTAACAAAACTGGAAACTATGTGCCCAGTGGCTCTCACTGTCGCACTGACTCCCCCGGTGTGTACACAGGCCAATCTAGACTTCCCACAGCTGTATAACAGAATCGCAAGCTGAGTAACTGACCCATAGAAATTCACCGTTAACCCAAGTAGCTCTCTCTAATAAAGTCTCATTCCCACCCAACAAGCACATTTTGTTTTACGACTAACTAGTGTTTCTGCCATTATATTCAGCTGCCCAGCTTTGTAACATAATCAGTGAATAGTAAACTATTTTTTTCTGTTATAGTTCAAGTGAGGGTAGGTAGATACTGGGACTTGAAAAGATAACGAGATTCTGATACTAAAGTTATAATGTGTATAACTTTGAATGTGGCTTTGTCCTTCTAAGCTATCATTTGATAATCTCACAGACAAGACTAAACCTTTGTTTATAATAAACAAAAATCATGACTTTCCTTGCAAGCCTTGTGAGCTAGGCTTTGACCTCATAGGTGTTTAAGGCACTGCAGGTATTTGGAGTAAGCCTTATCTTGAACAGTTACAGGACATTTGGAAAAGGGAATGGAAGAGGAAAAATGCAGAGCAGAATGGAGGACTAGAATTTTTGAAAGCCTGACACAAATGGCAGGCCCACACAGTTTCGATACCGAAGGAGTGGGGGTTGAGGAAAGAGCTGTGGGTGTGAGCCTGTGTGGGAAGATGGGAGATGGGCACTGGCTTATAAACAGTTCTGAAAGTCATATCAAAACTAATGGGGCAGTATAAAAGTGAGCCATGTGCCAAGTGGAGGGTACTATGGGTACAGGAAGAGGGCACAATAGGTTGGCACTGGTGCTGTTGCTATGGCTGCTGCTTTCTGTCATTTTTCCATGTTAGAGACAGAACCCATGGCCTCCTGTCTGCTGTAAAAGCACACATACATACACACACAAACACAAAGACACACATATACACATAGACCCCCCCTCTACACACACACAGACATCCATACACACACACAGACATCCATACACACACACAGACATATATATACACAGACCCCCTCTATAGACACACACACACACACACACACACACACACACACATACACACACTTTTAGTTTCCTATGTATGGTCCTGGTTCTGAAACCCAGTGCTTGTATATTGAAAGCTATTTGCATTTGGATCTGTGGGAACCAAAAATTTTGCTTTCAGATTTCCCTAAGATAGATCACCATGGACTTTCACTTTTTGTTTGTTTATCACACATACGTGTATGTGTGTATGTCTGTGTGAATGCATGCATGTCAATTGTGTGTGAGTGCCTTCAGAGGCCAGAAGAGGGTCTCAGATCTCCTGTCAGCTGCTTGTCATGGATGCTGGGAACAGAACTCAGATCTTCTGGAAGAGAGGGGGCAAGTGTTCTTAACTACTGATCACTTATGCTCGCTCTCTCTCTCTCTCTCTCTCTCTCTCTCACTCTGTGTGTGTGTGTGTGTGTGTGTGTGTGTGTGTGTGCGCGTGTGTGTGTGTTTCTCTCTCTCTCTCTCTCTCTCCCATCACAAACAATAAGCTGTGGAGATGGCCTGTGGGTAAAGCCATTGCTGTGCAAGCCTGAGGACCTGAGTTCGAATCCCCAGAAGAGTCCTTCTAAAGAAACATATATCTATAATCTTCTCCAATGAGCTAGGAGATGAAAACAGGAGAACCCCTGAACATTTAAGAGAATATACAGTGGTAAACAAAAAGAGACTCTAAACACAGTGGATGGTGAAGCCTGACATCCAAGGTCATCCTCTGATCTCCACATACTTCTGAGTCTAACACACACACACACACACACACACACACACACACACAAACACACACGCACGCACGCACGCACGCGCACACACACGAAAACTTCATAATAAACATTTTCAACATTTTTTCCTGATTATTAGACATTGTTCTAAGTGCCCGACATGCATTTAATCAATTTAATCAACACACCCCATGGGAAAGCCTCCTTTCCATGAGTTTGTGTTTTTTTGTGTGAAGCTGTGGAGTTGTATTCCCAGGGGAAGAGAGAAGCCTGATGCTGCCTGCTCCCCGCTGCTTACGACTTCTCCAACAAGAGGTTGGAAATATGTACTTATGGGCAGAGCCCCCTGAGAAAGCCACACAGCAGCTGAGCCTGGAGGGAAGGCAATCAGGTAGAGAGAAAACAGCACATATGTCAGGACATTCACCGAGCCCAACACTGAGCACTAATTGGACTTCATGGGTTATTAAAACAAACAGAAGAAAAAGATATGAAATTGGGAGAGGAATGTATGGGAGAACCAGAAAGCACAGGGCAGGGAGTGTGTAAATAGGAAGCAAGTATAACCATATTTCATTGAATATATGTATAAAATTCTCAAAGAATAAATAAATTAATACACGAAAAAATAAACAAAACAGGAACAGAAGTGAAGTCAGATGTCCACACTCACCCAGAAGCTCCCTCCCACCTCCGAAGGGCTAGGTGGCTTATGTATGGTCCCCCAGGCACAAATCTCAGGCGGGAGATACCTTAGGAGCTGCATGAGTGCCTGAGCCTCTCCAGCAGCCAGTTCTAGCCCCATTCCTTGATTTAATTACACCGCAGCTTGTAATAGGAAGCCAGCATCCTCCTAGACATGATGAATATTAAGCCCATAGACCTGTAATATCTTCCAGTGGCCACACTCTCATTTCTGCATATTAATGCCATAGTAGTTCATTGTTCTTACATTTTGCATCCTTGGTGTTGTGACTGGCACTTTATTCCCACAATAATCCCCAGTACCTTTGTGCAACAATAATTTCATTATGTATGTGCTTGTGTATTTGAAGGTATGTGTGTATACATGCACCTAAGCACCAATGCACCATGTAACCATACATCCATGTACCTATGTACCCATGCACATGGAGGACAGAAGTCAACTTCTTTTATCTTGGTTTTATGTTTTGAAGCAGGGTCCCTCACAAGCCTCAAACTCACCAAATAGTCTAGGCTGGCTGGCCAAGATTCTCTTGCTTTTGTCTCCATGGGATTGAGATTCCAAAGAATAGCGCCCATCACACTGGGCTTTTTCTGCAGGTTGTGGGGACTGACTTGTGAGTCTCCTTGATTTCATGTCAAATACTTTATTATGTCCCCAGCTCTGGAATCCTGTTTTAATGACCTCCAGCCAAGCTCAGTCTCCAGGCTTCTGAACTGGTTCTTGTCCTCTGACTATATATAAACTTCCCTGTCTGGATCTTGTACTGATCAAGACCCCTAAATCTATTCTTACCCCAAACCTTTCTCACTATTATGATGGGATTTTCTTTTCTTTTCCTTCCCTAAGGAGTTGACTTCCTTCATTCAAGAACTTATTGTGATTTTCTTAGCCACTCACCAGGCTAGTTTTCACTTGGACTAGCATTTTTTAAAAATATTCATTTTTTGCATCATTGGTCATTGAACCTTGGGTCATATACATGCTAAGAAACCTTACTACAACTTCACAACACCATAAACATTATTCCAGCATTTGACATCTAGATGCAAGGTTGTACTTCAAATAATCCAGAGCCCCTTGCTAATCACAAGTAGCCTCTTCTTCAAAGGAAGGCTGGAGGAAAGAGTGGAGACACAGAGTTTCTTGATGCAAGAATCTTGGGATTTCAGCTTTGCTACGAGAAATGCACTATTAGTAGATCTCTTGCTCCCCCATAAAGCAGACACATTCTTTTTACCAGTTCCTAGCAGCTGCTACTCACTGATTCTTCCCTCCTACATTGTTGCAGTGGTCATCTTTCAGTGAGGAAAATTTTTGTTTGGATAAAACTGAGAGAATTCATTAGGCTGAGGGTACATGTTTTGTCTTGTGCATGCTCTGATGACCGTATTTGGACCAGATAATGGGCTGGTCTATTGGAAGTATCTGGTAGTTCTGAGATGCTCAAAATATCCTTTAAGAGCATCCATTATCCTTTGTATGTAGATAGACTAGTTGGCCAGCAAGAACTTTGGATTCATCTGTCTCTACCTCTTCAGAGCTGGGATTACAAACACTTTATACCACTTGGAGTTTTTTGTTTTGTTTTAAGCATTCATACTAGATATTGAGTTCGGATCATGCTGCTTACAAGACAAGCACTGTACTGACTAAACTGTCTCCCTAATTCCCGAGAAAGATAATATTGATGATGATAATGTTGAATACATTGATGGTGATGATGGAGGTGGTAATAATAATGCTGCTAGAGACAAGTAGCTTACTTTATAAGACTAAGGTGAAAATGATGATATTCATATAAACTGTAAAGCCCCATCCACATAAGTAAGTAGATTTATCTAGAATATCATATGACAAAAGAGAGGTGATGATTCTTACTATTTTCAAGGATAGGTTCATTATTTAACTAACAGAGATGTCTATCCTGTTGGCATTGTCATATGATATCATCATCTATAAACACGATTGGCTCTATAGATCCTTATTCTATGTTTCACATGGCCCATCAGCCACATGCGATTTGACACCAGCTTTAACATTGAGAGGGACATCTGTCCTCTGGCACTTGTATTTGATATTCCCTGCTTTTATATTAGCAGTATTAATGTGGAAACAGGTGAGTATGATGGAAAGCCATTTGCAAAGATGGGGTGGTATGCAAACGTATGAGATGCCATACTCAACAGAGATGTTCCTAGAAAGGATAAATCATAGGGTAAATCCTTTTATAAAACAAAAGAGACTCTGATAGATATACTACGTAAATATCCAGAGTATGCTAAATCTCAACTTCAAACTCACTCAGATTTAATTTGCTATACCTTCACATTGAGGTTAGTGTAAAGTCAATAGAAGTCAGAAGGAGCGAAGAAAGGAAAGAAGGAAGGAAGGAAGGAAGGATAAAGGAAGTGGTAGAGAGAGGGAGGGGTGGAGGGAAAAGATGGAAGCGGGAAGAGGAAAGGACAAAGGAAAGATTACTATATAAAAATTAGTGTCGGTATCAGCCAACAGCTATTTGAATGGTGAATGAGTGAATGAATGAATGAATGTACAAAATATAGTAAAAAGCATAATTATTCATATAGCACTTGCTTCCTGTGCCATTTTAAAATTTCTCTATATAATTAACTTTCTGGATGGTCAGCAGGCAGCATAAATCTTTATTGGTACTATAAAGGGTATCTGAAATATTGAAAAACCACTCTCCCTACCACATTTTATTAAGAAGTATGACACATGTTTTATGGCGTGTCTCTTCATTGGGCATCAAGTGTGTGAAATAAATATACAAAGGTTTTATTAGGCACACAGTCAAGAATTGGCAGCACACAGGCTTGTATTTGGCTGCACAGCTGCCCTGGGTTGTAACTCTGTTAGGCACATGAAGGTTCACAAGCTAATCAAAGATTCTATTTACCATTATCATGTTCAAGCCACCATCCCTTCTTTTTAAACTCTATCAGCCTGGCCCTTTGTTTTTGAGGCAGCAGGGTTCATTTTTCAGATTTGTTTGTTTGTTATTACATATATGAATGCTGTGCCTGCACGTATGCATGTCCATTATATGCATGCCCAGTGCCCAGAGAAGTTAGGAGAGGGTATTAGATCCTCTGAAAATGGAGATGCAGGTGATTATGAAACGCTGTGTGGGTGCTAGAAACTGAACCTAGGTCGTCTGTATACGTAACAAGGGCTTTTAACCACAAGCTTATATCTATCCAGCCCGAGTCTGTATTTTCATACTCTGTTCTATTGAAAGTTACAATCACACAGGCGATGTCACATGTAGATTCCACCATTGGTGACATCCTGTCTTTCACCCCTGCTGCAAAATGTGGATGGTAAGTGTTAACAGTCAACTTGACAGAGACTAGAGTCACCAAGGAGACAAGTCTATGTGCCCACCTTCTGAGAAAACTTTAGATTGGGTTAGCTCTGGGGATACCTATGTGATATTTCTGTGAGTAGGATAATCAAGATGGTAAAAAACACTTTGCTACAGTCTGAAGTCCTGATTGAATAAAAAAGAGAGAGTGAGCTGAGAACCAGCATCTATCATCTCTCGCTGCTTCCTGTGGAGGCCATGTGATCAGCTGCCTCACACTCCTGCCACCATGCCTTTCCTGCTATGATGGACTGTGTGCTCCCAAACTATGAGCCACAATAATCCCTTTATTCTTTTTGTTGGGATGTTTTGTCACTGCCACATGAAAATAACTAAAACTGAGGTCACTGTCTTTGTCTATGGGGTATCCTGTGTTGTATTCTTTTTTCCCCTATTTGGTACAGAGTACACATCCTTGTCTCTATTTGAATCCCACAAATATGTCGCTTTCTGTCTGGTCATCTGAATTCCACGTGTTACTGTACCACACTCCTTCCTCTATGACAGTAGGCTATTCTCCATGTACATTTTCTGACCTAACCTTAACACTGTAAAAATGAATGTCTGGGGGCTTGATAGATGGCTCAGTGGTGAAGAGCACTAATTGATTCTATAGAGGGCCTGAGTTCAGTTCCCAGAACCCATGTCTGCTGGCTCACAACTACCTTCAGCTCCTCTTCTGGCTTGTACACACACACACACACACACACACACACACACACACACACACAAAGAAAGAAAGAAAAAGAAAAACACAGAGACAGAGAGATAAAGAGAAAGAAGAAATCTTTTCAAAAGACAAATTAGATTTTATATTCAGTTTTTGAAGACTTCTCTTAATGAAAGGCAATGGATGAAAACCCAACTCAGTGGCAAAATTAGAACTAATTTGTATGGCGACTAATCAAGAGCATGGCCAGGAACGCCCTCCAACACCTCCTAGGTATTCTTCTGTCTTCCATTGGTGAATCCATTGGCTGATCAATCCATCGATATATTTATTTTGTCAGCTGTCACTGTGTGGCATCCAGACACCTCAGCTGCATGACCTGGGCCAGGAAATGGAAACCTGTCGGTGTCAGAACCATCTCACCTCTACCACATGCCTTTCATGTCATATGGATTTTCAATGCATTTCTGCCTGGCTTTGTAAATCTAAGCCATGACCTTGCTTTTAGCTGCTGGCTCTTTTTAATTATTGCTATCAACTGCAACCAGCTTGAGTCAGTTCATGTCTAAGTTATCTGAGCTCAGCCAATTCTAACCATAAAATTTCTTGTCTAGCCCCTGAGGAGATGACTCAATTAGTAAAGTACTTACCATGCAAGCATGGGGACCTAAGTTCGGATCTCCAACCCCCACATGAAAAGGATGGAGAATAGCTATAACACCAGTGCTGAGGCAGCAGGCAGGGTCATCTCCAGAGTGTGCTCACTTCCCAGCCTAACCAGTCAACAAGCTCTAGATCCAGTGAAAGACCCTGCACACAAATAAGGTGATAAATGATCAAAGAAGACACCTAATCACCACATGTCAACCTCTGACTTCATGTATGTCCAGAAAACTGGACACCCTGGCATATTTCATATACAAACACACACACACACATGCAGAGGACACAATTTCTATTTTGTGTTAACACCTCTTACCATAAATACATGTAGACACACATACACATATTTACAAATGTACACACATACCAGTTCAAAGTAGTTCTCAGCAGGGAACAGGCATCTATACTCACATTGATTTATTCTTTAACTTTTCATGTACAATTGGTTTCTTGGAATAACTTAACTGTTGTTGGTTTTTTAAAAAACATAAGTAAATTATTAACAATATCAAAGAAGTGAACTACTGCTTTGAAAACCGAGATCTGAGCTTTGTAAAGCAGAACCCAGAAGTTCTTGGATGATTAGACAGAATTTTGAGACACAAAGCCAAATTGTTTTAAAGAAAAGTATTTCTCAGAGGTCTGGAAGATGGCTCAGAGGGTAAGATGTTTGCTCTGCAAATATGAGAACCTGCATTTGATAATCAGAACCCACATAAAACAGGTAGGCATGGTACACATGTAAAATCTCAATACTGAGAAAGTGGAGGCAGGCAGATTCTTGGGGCTGGTTGGCCAGCCCAATCCAGCCTACATGGTGAGTTCTAGGCTATTTGGAGACCTTGTCTCAAAAAACAAAGTGTGACTTGGACTATAGCTCAGTGATAAAGCACTTGCCTTCCATGCATGAGGCTATATGTATTGCCAATAAAAAGAAAAATAATGCTAAAACCAACTATGAGCTAGGACAATGCTTCATCAGGTAAAAGTACTTGCAGCCAAGCTTGATGATCTGAGTTCAAGTCCCAAGACTCACAGGATAGAATGAGAGAACTGACTTGAACAAGATGCCTTCTGACCTCCACATGTACTCCATGGCACACACCCAAACAACAACAATAATAAATTATATCAGTTTTAAACCACCAGCTACTAAAACAAGAACAACAAAAAGGAGCAAGGTAGATGGCTCATGGATGAATGGCACCCATGATTGTCTGTCTGGCACCCACACATATGCACACACACACACACACACACACACACACACACAAACACACATCCATATACCATACACAAATGATGTACTCAGGAGTACAGTGTCTTCTGCTACCCAGGGGGATAAACAGTTCTTTCATTGTGAGGGTCGTTAGCAATAAGATAACAAAACTCATATTTGTAGCCCTGAAGAGAGTTTTTAATATTTATTACAGGTTCACTAAATTCCAGATGTACTTGTCAACTGTCCATCACCCCAGCACATTCCAAAGATAATCCACTTAGAACAAGGAGAGGTTCCTTTGGCTCATAATGTTGAAGGCTTGATTGGTCCAGTGTTTGGAGCCAATAATGAGGTCTTATATCATGATGAGAGCCTGTGGTGAATCACAGCCATTCACCTCATGGCCAAAACACGATAAAACAGAAAAAAAAGGAAGAGACTGACCTCCCACAATCCCACAATGCTGTAAGACCTCTCGTTAAGCCCTTCTTCTTAAAGGGTCTACTACCTCCTAAGAGCACCAGGATGGAGATATGGAGGTCAGCTGCAAGTGTGTGTATGTGTGAGACAGACAGACAGACAGACAGACAGAGACAGGTGCAGAGAAAGAGAGACATACAGAGAGATAGAGAGAGGTATGTGTAAGTCAGAAGACAACTTCGAATGTCACTCCTTAGATATCTACCACTTCTAATTTGAGACAAGATCTCTCTTTGGCCAGGATATTCCACAGATAGGCTAGGCTGCCTGGCCATTGAGGCATTCCCAGGGATCTGCCTGTTTCCACCTCCCATCACTGGGGTTACACGTGTGTACTCCCATGCTCAGCTTTTTATATGAGTCTTAGGGGATTAAATTCAGAGTCTTCACACTGGCCCTACAATTACTTTTCCCAACTGAGCTATCTCCCTTTTGGAGACCAACATTTTAACACATAGACCTTCTGGAACATTCCATATCCAAACCATAGCCTGTTCTAGATAGAGGACAATCATCCACTCCATTCCATACTTACAGCTTATAGGAGGATGCAACAGTGAACAGACAAGGACATGATAAACATTCTAAGACCTGCACAAAAAGCCAAGCATGGATACAAGTGCCTGTAATTCCAGCATTGGAGGGTTAGAGACAGGTAGGTCACTTAACTAGCCAGCCTAGTCAGAGATGGCAGACTTCATATTTAGTATGAATCCCTTGTTTCAAGAAATGTAAGGGGTTTGTTTGAGCCCCCATAAGAATATTATAAAAAATCAAGAGGGGAGAACACAGGGAGAAAGTCACAGCAGGGAGGAGGAGGGATAATCTCCCCGAATGAGATGCACTCCAGTCAAACTTTGAAGCAGCATAAGATTAGGCAAACTGGGAAAAGAAGCAGAAGGAAGAACAGGTGGGAGGCAATGGATGATGGGAAAAGTACAGCATGTGTGGGGAAGTTCAGTCTGCAGTGCAGAGTGGAAGAGAACATGCTGGGGAAATGAGCCAGGGCCAGGCCATAGCAGAACTTGTAGGTTATGGAGCAAAGCCCAGAGCTTGGAATGTTTCCCATAACTAAGAGAGAACTTCTAAAGCATTGCAATCAGGAGGCTGCATGTGATGAAATGTGCATTTTAGAAAGATTAGAATGATTACTCAGTGTGGAAAATGGAGACGGGGGGAAGGGAAGGAGACAAGAATCAAGGCACAGTGACCAATTAGGAGCTCATCGGAATAATAGGAGCTAAAAATAATGCAGCCCTTGAACTGAGCAGAGCATCGCTTTACCAAAAAAGCACAGCAATGATCTCCCGCTGGCCGCTTCTTATCTTGTTCTTCCAATGGAAGCCAAAAAAACATTGTGCTAAATTGCAGGCATCTCTGCATGGATCCAGAGGAACCGGGGCCAAGTGTACAGATTGCTGGAGACCGGAATGGATACTGGAATGGAGCATCAAAACATTAGCAGCCAGGGACTGGGGAGGTGGCTGAGTGAGATAATTACTTACCACCAAAGCATGAGAACCAGAGTTCGATCCCCAGCACTCATGTAAAGAGCAGGGCCAGCCTAGAATGTTCAATGGCTTTACATTAGTAAAGTCATTTACAGTAGTCCTTTACATCGGTATAGAGGGAGATAATTGAATAAATGTTTTAGAAGTATGGTTCTTACAGAATAAAATTCAAACAGATAGGGCCTAAGAAAAGAGCTTGGTGATTAGACACTGGCCTCTAAAGCATTAGTTCAGAATCCCAGAAAACAATGTGAATGCCAAATAGTCATAGTAGGCCATCTATAACTCCAGCCTCATAAGGTGGAAATGGTAGATCTATAGAACAAGCTGAACTAGTCATATCAATGAGCTCTGAATTTGATTGAGGGGGTCAACCTCAATGACAAAGGTGCAAAAGTGATCAAGGATGATCTCTGACATCAACCTTGGGCCTCCACATGAATGCATACACATATGCATGCACCCACATAAAAATGTGCCTGTCCACACATATGCAAAATATGTATGTACATATACACACATACACCTACACAGACAACAGAAGAGCAAGCCAAACAGAGGACAGCCCATGAACCAACCTCAAATGATTAACACTTTACTCTTATTTTAAATACCATGTTGGGGTTGGAGCAGTGCCCTCAATCATTGCAGAGGGCATTTATTATCCTCTCCTTGATTCTGTGGACACAAAGCATGCACACACACACACACACACACACACACACACCTAAAACTCCAGGAAGCTGCCAATGTTCACTTGGAGTCCTTGAGAAATTGATTGCTTCCCAGCTATGGAAATCACCATGGCAGGAATGGGTTTATCAGAGGAAATAATACCCCATTTTCTAAGCAGATTAAGTATCAATCATGACTTCATTCCCTCCCCATTTTTCGTAAGAAGAAAAGTGAATTTCTGTTGTAAGGATACAAACTGTGATTCATACATATAATGGAATATTATGTGGCCATAAGTGAAGTGAGATTTGACACATGGTATAAGAGGAATAACACCTGAGCGCATTGTCACAATTGAGACAACACAAATCAGTCCAAATTAAGATAGATCCATATAATCTCACTGATGTGTGGGCACCTGGAGTAGTCAGTTTCATAGAGACAGCAATCAGGTGGTGGTGCTTTCCAGTAGCTGGGAAGAGATGAACATGGAAGCTATTTACTCAGTTCCAACTTCAATTTTGCACGTGGAAAGTTCTGGAGATGAATGATGGTGACGGTTGCTCAACAATGTGAATGCACTCAATACGATTGGACAACACACTTAGAAAAGGATTGATGTGGTGAGTTTTATGTTATGTACATTTTAACACAATTAAAATAAGAAAAAAATATTATGTGTCTGTAAGATAGAGGCAGCAGCAGAAAGTTAGTCAATACAAAATACATTATGTCAGTATTTTTCAAACTAAGTAAAATGATCTCTCTTCTAGTCCTCTGCTTTCCCAGGCCCTTCCTTCTGCTCGACACCTTGTTCACTCCAGAACTATATAGAGAACATCCTGCTTTCCTTATAGCTTGGATAATTCCAACTTTAATCTCTTCTGTTAATTCATTTTGTGTTGTAAAATAGAATACAGGAGGCTGATTACTTTTTTAAGGCATATTTTGCAACCAGCATTTTGAGACTCCTATCAGTTTTGGATAATGTGAAGGCCTCATGATGGGTAGACACATATCACTGGAGTGTGTTTGTGTGTGTTGTGTGTGTGTGTGTGTGTGTGTGTAAGAAAGCTCACATGGTAAGGGAGAAAGTAAAAGACAGAGTCAGGAGAGCCATATTCATTTTACAACAACTCATTTTTGTGACAATCAATCCCATCCTCTGAGATATAATCCAGTCAAGACAGATCAGCAATAATCCTTCCTAAGAGTGTGAACCCCACTAGGTACAAATTAACTCGTTAGATCCCACTTCGTAAAGACTCTGCCATATTCCAATGCCATTAACAAAGACTTAACCCCTGCCCCAGCATATGAGGTGCCAGGAAACAAACTATCCTACCCATTAGTCACTGATACTCTGGCCATACCAAGCCAGAGATACAAACTCCCAGCTAACATTCTCACTTGCCTACCAGATACCCAGCTCTCTAGCTCCCACAGGGAACTCACTTCTCCACAAACACATCTATGGTTACAAATTGACCTTAGTTAACATCTCAGTTAAGGTTTCTGTTGCTGTGAAGAGACACCATGAACACAGTAACCCTTATAAAGAAAATATTTAATTGGGATGGCTCGCTTACAGTTTCAGATGTTTAGTCCATCATCATAATGATGGGTAGCACGGTGGCATGCAGGCACACCTGGTATAGAGGAATAGCTGGAAGTCCTACATCTTGCAGGCAACAGGAAGTAGACTGAAACACTGGGTAGTATCCTGAGTATAGTGAACCTCAAAGCCTGCCCCCACAGTGACACACTTCCTCCAACAAGGCCATACCCACTCCAACAAAGCCACACCTCCTGGCTTTTAAAATGTGCGTTCTGGGAATTGAGTTTAGATCCTCATGTTTGTTGGGCAAGCACTTAAGCTATATACCTAACACTTCAGTCCTAAGACTGCTTTTTAACACACACACAGACATACACACACAGACACACACAGACACACACACACATACACATTCTCTTGTTTAAAAATGTTCCCAATGTTCCTCATTGATAAGAAAAGATGCCCCCCCCCAAGCCTCCTTGGGCAGAGAGAGAGTTACTTCAGAGATCTGAAGAAATGCACTAATTGGCCTAGCTTGGGTCAGCTGTCTACCCCTGATCTGAACGAATGTGACAATACGAATGTTGTCATTTCAGAAGAAAGTGACTGAGGTAGGCACTTGTAAAGAGGACACCCCAGGTCTTGCCTCTCGGTTATTGAATTAAACAGTCGTCTTGGGGCTGCTAGGATGAGAATTTATGATGTCTCCAAAGTCCCAAATAAGTTTAACCTTTAAATATGGAGGTAACTGCTGTGGCCTGGCCCAGTCAGAAAGTTCTTAAATGCAGAAGTTGTCAGTGACTTGAAGCAGAAGAAGAGGAAGTCAGAGAGGCAAAAGTCAAACTCTCTGTGGTACTGTTGGCCTCAGAGATGAGGAGCTATGTGCAAAGCTCCCCACCCATAAAAAGCCTCTAGGAGTGGGGAAGTACTTCAACTCTAAATCTACATGCACTGAAACTCAAGACTATCAATGGTCTGGATGGGCGAAAAGCGAGTTCTCTTTATACCTTCCACATATGATCCCAGCCTAGCTAACATCTTGATTTCTACCTTGTAAAACACTAAGTGGAGAACCCAGCCAAGCACACTCAGATGTCTGACCTAACATACTTCAAAATGATAAATGGCTGTAGCTTTAAGCTGCTAAAATTGGGACAATTTGTCACACAGGTATAAAATTTAAATAAAACAACTGAGCAGTTTCATGGGGGTAGGCAGTGAGGAGGGCTTCCTGGAGTTATGAGGGTATGTTGAGGTGACAATTCCATTTATGGATGCTCCAGTTATCAACCCAGTTGAAATGCTCCCACACACTCTTCTGTGGCCTTAGTTTGCCTGCTTTGTATGACATTGACTTTGGAACTTCATAGACATAATTATCAAAAAAATGTTTTCACACTAAAATCACATTGTAAAACAATTTGTTATTTTTAGTGTGTGTGTATGTGTGTGTGTGAGTGTAGGTATGTGTACCACCTGTGTTCATGTACCCTAAAGACCATCAGAAAGTGCCAGATCCTATGGAGTGGAGTCACAGGTGGCTGTGAGCCCCTGATAATGAGTGCCGGGAACCAAACCCAGGTCCTCTGCAGGAGGAGAAAATGCTCTTAACTGCTGAGCCATCACTCCAGCTCTGAAACCATTTTTAACACACACACATTGAGAATTTTATAAATTCATATAATGTATGAACACTCTTCCAAGACCCCCACCCCCCAACTTCATGCCTAATCCTTTAAGGTTCATTGAGTCGAATCAATGGTGTCCACAAGAGCATGGGGTGTAGAACTGGAACACGGACACCTACCAGCAGCTTCATCCTTTAAAAGATTTGACTCTCCCTATCCCAGCAGCTTTTAACTGGCAACAATTCCTCATCTAGGGGCTGGGTTCAGGAGACCATCTCACCTATACTAAAGGTTTGACTGGCCTCATCTTGTGCAGCTGCTGTGGTTTCATAAGCCCAGCAATCCATGTCGTGCTCACAGGACATAGCCTCACAGCACTCTACCCTAATCTCTGGCTCTAACAATTTCCCCACTTTCTTCTCTGTAAAGTTTCCTGAGCCTTAGGAAAGGCAGTGGGATGCTGATGGTCAGTTGAGAAATGAATACTCTACACATTATCCTAATCTGGACACATTGGCTTTGTGATTATCAAAGTTTAATATGAAACTCTGTCTCCTATGAATCATTGTATATGGTAGTAAGCTTGACAAATTTCTCTTCCTCCACCTTCTTCTCTTTTTCTTCTTCCTCTTCTTCATCATCATCTCATCATTTTCTTTTCCTCTCTCCTCTTCTCAATATTCCCGTAAAATACGCTACCAAATTATTTATGTATCTCTTACTTAAAAGAAAATGGTCATTTTCACTTAGAAAATACAGGTACTGACCCTTATTCACACCTTCTAACAAGTCTAGCTTAAGAAAAATAATCATTTTTGAGGTGGCATTTACCTTTCGTCCCATCACTCAGAAGGTGGAAGCAAGGAAATCTCTGTGAGTTGTGGGCTAGCCTGGTCCACGTACTTACATTCCAGGTTAATCACAGCCACATAATGACACCCTGTCTCAAATATATAGACACATTATCATATGTAATAATATATTTGACATATAATATGCAATTATATGTTATATAATATGTGCATATTGTTTTGGTGTCAGAGGAAAATATGGACCACTGATGTCTCATTTAATAAGTGGGAATATGACTCACACTTTGTATCACTGACTGAAAACCCTGGAAAATCAGATTAGAAGAGGATTTATTTGGTCTTAAGGTTTCAGAAAATTCAGTCCATCATTGCGGGAAACTATGGTGGAACAGAAAAGCTCACATCATGGCAGATAGGAAGCAGAGAAAATAAATACAGGAAGGGTCTAAGGCAAAATATTGCTTCCAAGGACACATCTCTGGTGACCTACTTCCTCTACTGAGGCCCTGCCTCCTGGTTTCCCTCAACACTCAATAGCATCATCATACACCATGAGTCCATCAAGGTCTTCATCCATCAGTAAACTCACTGCCCTCATAATCTAACTGCCCCTAGAAATACCAGATACATACTCTTGGGACTGTATCTTACAAATCTCCAAGGTATCATTCACAAGAAATAGCATGTTATTTATTTTATATTTTTAATATACAAGCACCTTTCACAGTTCTGAGTTCAACAAAGACTTATCTCTGGATGTAAAAAAGTAAAAATCTCAGGTAGCCTGGGTGTGCGAGTAAGCCAACCCAGAGGGCCTCTCTTTAAAGATGTCCCAGATGTCAGGGACAAACATTACCCAGGGCTGGGTACTCTAGCATAATACACAGACTATGAGGTAAATGATTTGAGGGCCACAGAGATAAAGTTAGTTTCTCCCTTCCTATCTTTGCTTTAGTCTATTAGTGATCTAGATTGCAGGAAAGGCACAATAGAGTTTCCATTGCCTAGTCTGGAGTTTGCTTTATTTCCTGACTGGACCAGCCTTCGATGCTCCCAGCAGGGATTGTCAGTTCTGGCTGGTTCTTTTAGCAGGAAACCTCTTGTCTTAAAGGAACAGGACCATAATATAATGCCTATAGGAAAGTATTAACCTTAAGCAATGTACAGGGAAGTGTCCCCTCCTGAGCACTCATCCAGTGAGGAAATGAGGAAGGAAATGTGCTTCCAGGGCTATAAAAATTGCTCTTTGTGCTCCTGTGGTGCATTTTCTTTAGGCTGGTTGTGCAAAAACAAAAATAAAATGCCTAGCTTTCATGACTCGGAGTCTCTCAAATACATTATTATGAAGTGTAGATACTCCTTCCCCACGTCTCTCAGTTCAATCAAGTTGACATCAAGATGGACCCTCACGCTATATGACACCTCTCTGTGTTAGGTCGTCATCTATCAGATAAGAGCTGTGGCTTCACCTCCTGTGATTCACAGCGGTGCTGTAAGCATCCATCTATATAATGCCCGCTGAGTCCTTAAGGGCTGCCTGACACAAAGTCTGTACTCGGTGAATGAAAAGAAGATGAATATCTGTAGGGCTTTAAAATCAAGTGTGCCAGCTGAAAGGAGGGCTCAGGAGTTAACATTTGCTGCTCTTTGTACAAGGCTGGAAGTTCAGTTCACAGCATCCATGATGGGAGACTCACAACTACCTGTATCTCCAGTTCTAAGAGATCTGACATTGTCCTCTGGCTTCAAATGGCACCTGTGTGCATTCAGTGCTCATACATATTCCCAGCCATACATATATACACAAATAATAAAATAAACTTTTAAATTCAAGGATGCTAGCTTGGGCTGGTACCGCCCATAGGCCCTCTGTATTGGCTTTGAGTTTCTTAGATTCATAATCATTGTTCTTCCTGGATCTGAATCCATCTCTCTGCCCTGTGGGCTGTTTCCAACTACTCATTTCTGAATTAGCTATAGATGCTCTTTCAGTCAGGCACCAAGAAGAGAAATGTAGGAGAGGCACATCGTAGACAGCTCTTCTTTCAAGTGTCATTTCACAGAGTCGAGACCAGATGCTGGAGTGCTCTGAGCACAGGGTAAATAGACCTCTACCATTGGTGATTGCTTCCAAGCAGGCTGCGGTTGCTATATCCTGGGGGATCGTCCGAGTTGAATTACTGGAAATGTCAGGAGCAAAACAGGGCAGATTAAATGGGCACCGAGAAGTTCAGGGAGGCAGTAATTGCTCTTCGTCTTAGTGTTAAAAAGACAGAGTCTGAGAACTCAGGAAATGGAGTAAGCATTGGACAAGTAGAGCAACCTTCAATATAGCCAGCAGCTCTCGGGATCCCATCAGAATCTCAGGCATAGGATGGCTACAACTGTGTAGCCTGGAAGAAATGAAGACATTTCACACTGGTGTCAGAACCAGATGTGAAACTCTTCCAAATATTTCAAATATTTATGTTGTGTGTGTGTGTGTGTGTGTGTGAGTGAGAGAGAGAGAGAGAGAGAGAGAGAGAGAGAGAAGGTGCCTATGAAATCTAGAAGAGAGGGTCAGTTTCTGGAGGCTGGAATTATAGGCCACCTGATATGGATGCTGAGAACTGTCTTCTTAAAGAGCATTGAGTGATCTTAAGCACCAGCCAAACTCTTCAAGCCCCCAAACTGCAACTTTTGTTGCAAGAAATCATTTTCATGCTCAATTGCCCCTATTCAACACTAAGTTTAGGTGTATAGGCTCTATCATAGTCAGATTCACATGACTATAACAAATTATCTGAGGCAACTGACTTATAGAGACAAAATGGTTATAAAGCTCATAGTTTGAAGAGGTTCAAGTCTCAAATGGCTCAGTGAATATCCAATGAAGACCACCATGTTTTTAAGGGCTGGAGAGATGGTTAGTCAAATGCCTGCCTTGTAAAACAGGAAGGTCTGAGTTCCATTCCTAACACCCACATAAAAAGTCAAATGTGCTCACACTTAGAATCCCAGCACCAGAGAGGCAAAGCCAGATAGATCTCTGTGGCTTGCAGGCAGCCAGTCTAGTGTAATTGGTAAGCCCTAGGGCAGCAAGGAACCCTATCTTACAAAATAAGCCATTTGGTTCCTAAGGAGCTTAGCTCTTAATTCACCCATGGACTCTACACAAACACATGCACCTACACACACATGGGCGTGCACACACAGAAAATGTAAAAACATTGTGTGTGTGTGTGTGTGTGTGTGTGTGTGTGTGTGTGTGAGAGAGAGAGAGAGAGAGAGAGAGAGAGAGAGCCACTACATACATGTGAAATTCAGAGGACAACCCCAAGTGTCAATACCTGCCTTCTACCATTGTTAAGTACAAGATGTCTAGTTGCCCATTATACATGCTAGGCCGGCTGGCCTGAGAGCATCTAAGGCTTTTCCGGTCTCTGTTTCTCACACTGCTTTAGGAGTTCTGGTTTTAGAGATATACACTATATGCCTGGCTTCCTATAGTTTCTGTGGATTTTTCAATCAGGTGCTCATGCCTATTTGAGGACACTTTACCTATTCAGCCATCTCCCTAGACCCTATTTTTTAAGCATTTGAAATTCCTTTGATCCAAAACTGTGAGTGCTGATTACATGGAATCAGCTTTTGGCATAACATTCTACATTGGGGGGAATACATTCCCTTCATTGTCAAGTTAGGAGAGGTCTTAAAAATAAGTAGAAGGGGTTGTTTATGCCTTGGGGTAGAAAATGTCTTAACTTATACTAGGCTCCTCAAGTACATTTCAAAAATCAAGCTTGATTTGAAACTTTTAGCTGCATTTACTTGCATGAAAAATAAGGAAGGCCAGAAGGCGGGGGAAGAACAATGTGGGAACTATTTGTTGTGAGGGCGAATGGGGCCCAGACTGGCCTTAAATTCATCATGCAGCTGAGAATTACCCTGAAGTTCTGATCTTCCTGCCTCCATCTCTCGAAAGCTGACATGACATGAATATACTATGCCAAATGTTTTGATTTTGTTTCCTGTTGCTGTGAATCCCCACAAAAGCAACTTATGGGAGAAAAGGTTTATTTGGCTCACAATACCAGGACACAATTCATCAGTGCCAGGAAATCAAGGCAGTGGGTACTTGAAATAACTTGTCACAGCATATCCACAATCAAGAGCTGAGAACGATAAATAGGTGTGTATACTTTGGTACTTAGCTTTCTTTCTTTCTGTTTGTTTTCTTTTTCTTTAAGTATTCAGGTAGCTTTCTCTAATTCCATGCCATGTAAGACCTCCTGCCCAGGGGAATGACACCACCCAAAATGGACATGTATTAACATAATCATAATAATTGCCCACAGGCATGCCCTACAAAGCCAACCTGATCTAGACAATCCTTCATTGAGACTTCTTTTCCAGGTCATTTTAAATTGTGTCAATCAAACCTAACCACCCCCTTGCTTTCATGCTGTGCTGGTGATGGAACTCAGGGGTCTTGTGAATGCTAGGAAAGCACTGTTCCAGCTAAGCTAACTCTCCAGTCCTTAATCATCTCTTCATGCTACCACCTGGTCCCATGGCTTAGTACTCCACAAGGGGATTAAATTTCAGCCTAACTTTCCATGGGGACATTCAAACCACAGTGAAAGAAAACTGACTTCCTGTTACATAGAAGTTACTTCCTGAAAGTTATTGCAAATGGTCCTAATGGGGAACTCAAAAGATAAGAACACGGAGATGTAATCATAATGCTGAGAAATGGAGGGATTTAGGTCCATCTCAAACCCAGGTCAGCTTAACTTCCCACTATTTGACCTTGGCAATAACAGTGACACAATGAAAGAAGCCAACACATTTGACAGAGAGAAAAATAATGCCATCTTGAGTACTTGACAGGAGTAACTTAAGGAAGAAGTTTATTTTTTGTCAGAGGTTTAAACGACACGGGCTATCACTGTGGGCATGGCAGCTGTACTGTCAAAGGTAGAAGCATACAGCTGATCATATTGTATAACTGATAGGAGGCCAGAAGTAGCTTGATTGTCATTCTTAAAAATCTGATTCCCTGAGACTCCCCTCCACCAACTATACCTCCCACCTGAAGGGTCCCACATCCTCCCCAAACAGTGCCACCAGCCAGAGAGCAGGGTTTCCCACACATGAGCCAATGGAGGACATGTCAGATCTAAACCACAATAGTGAGTCATGAAGGTACACCACCCACATCTCTACCTACAATAACCTATTAGGATGAGGCCCACATACCCCACTCCAATGTCAAGCCCTTGGGACATGTGCTTTGAGGAAATGCTCCACCAGGCTACACACAAGCAGTCACTGAGAATGAACCAGGTATCCAATTCAAACCTCTGTTTTACTAGTCACCTGCCCATGCAGATAGATGGGAAACATTTGGGGTGGAATGGATACAGACTCATCTGCCCATTAGACCTTCCTCTCCTTTCATGGAAACCCAGCTAGCTTTGCAGTCTGATGGCATTCCTGGTCCTGCTCATCCTCACCATTAGCCTTTACAGGCACTCTCCTTAATAAATTCCCTAGATACCTCATTCCATCTGGGTACTAAGTTCTCCAACGGACCCAAAGGAACACACCTCTCAAGGGTAAGTATAACTTACCTCTGATTGCTGCTGAAGTGCAATGGAGAGGGGGTTTATTTGCTATGATAGGTGTTTAGGCTAGGAAGGGGAAACCATCCTCACTGACTGAGAGCTGTCACATGGGGAGGAGTATGTATTAGAAAAAGAAGCAGATGTGGAACAGGGCAAAGCTGTTAAACCTGGAAACAAGTCGGTGGGGGAGATCCTACTAAACATGAAAAGAGATAACTCAGTCAATAAAGTGCTTACCATGCAATTGTGAAAAGCTGAGGACAATTCCCCAGAACACACATAAAAAACAAACAAACAAAAATCTGGGTGTGCTGGTAATACCAGTCCTGAGACAAACATATCCCTGGAGCTGGCTAGCCAGCCAGCCTCACTTACTGGGATCTTTAGGCCAATGAGAGATCCTATCTCAGAAAACAAGGCAAGGGCCTGGAGAGATGGCTCAGAGGTTAAGGGCATGCATGGCTCTTGCAGAGGGCCTTGAGTTCAGTTCCTACTAACACACTGAATGATTCAGGACCATCTGTAACTCTAGCTCCAGCAGTATCTAACATCTCTGACATGACAGGGTATCGCCTGAACTTTTGTGTGTACTCTTACACACACACACACACACACACACACACACACACACAGGTACATTAGCAATGACACTTCGAGTTGACCTCTGACTTCCAGACACATACAATGTGCATGCATATCAGTTTCCTCTATACACATTTAAGCATACATACAACCAAAAAGAAAGTAAAAATCATGGTTAATCATGAGAAAATATTTAGGAGATATGTATGAAGGAGGCGGTTGTGAGACATGGTCTACCAAGAAAGTGTTGCTAATGCTGATTTTTTTAAATTAGTTAATTTGCTTTTAAATGTATGTATACATGTGTGAATGCTTGTCTATATGTATACCATGTGTGTGCGGAGCCCATGGAGGCCAGAAGGAGGTATTGGATCCTTTGAAATGAAGACACAGAATATTACAGATTGCCTGATGAGGATGCTGGGGACCCAATCTGGGTGCTCTGCATAAGCAACAAGTCCTCTAACTTGATGCTCTGTTTCCTGACCTGGGCACTGACCTGAGTCTGAGATGGACCCACATGCTGGTTAATTTTAACTGTCCACTTGACACAATCTGTAATCACCCAAGAAGGGAGTCTCAGTTGAACTATCTAGATCAAGTTGGTCTGTGAGCATGTTTATGGGAGATAATCTCAATTGTTAGTTGATGTGGGTAGATTTAGCCCACAGTGATTGGCACCATTCCCTAGGCTGGGCTCTGAACTTAAGAGTGAAGAGACCTAGGAGCTCCTGTTACTGACTGTGGATGTGATGTGACCAGCTGTCTTAAGTCCATGCCTCCATGACTGCTCTGCTGTGATAGACTGTAACATGGAATTGTGAACTAAAATTCTTTGTCTCTTAAGCTGCTAGTCATCAGGGTATTTTAGCACAACAACAGAGAAGTTACTGGAACAACCTAGTTCTTTCGTTTCTAGAAATGTGCCCATGCCTCTCTCGGCCTCAGGCTCCTCATCTGCCATGTGCGGGGAGAGGTTCCCACCTCCTCATTGAGGTCTCTCTCTTAAGACAAGATGTTCAGTCTGTGACAGCCCATTCAGAGTCACTTCTGGCAGTAGAAGTTCTTTTTCTGTGTTTTTCTCTTCATTCAGCTTTTTTAAAAACATACCTATGTTTCCTTGACCTTGTGTCAATGAGATGGGATTTGGGGGTTTGCCCTGCATAACAGCATGATACTATTATATTCATTAATGTTTGGGGCCAGGGAGACCCTCTGGATCAGTGGTTCTCAACTCTCCTGACACCTTTAGTCTTGTGGTGACCCACAAACATAAAATGATTTTTGTTGCTACTTCACAACTGTAATTTTGCTATAACATTCATTTTGCTACTATTCTGAATTTTAATGTAAATACTTAATAGGCAGAATGTAGTTTCATGATTACAAACTGACGGGGGGGGGCGGGGGGCGGGTTGTAACCTACAGGTTTAGGACCTTGATGGCCCACTCAGGAGTTGTAGGAAATTGGCTCTGGGCCTTAATTTATTTTACACAGTGCTATGATAAAATGCCTGACCAAAGTTAATTAGGGCAAAGAGGTTTATTTTTGGTTCATAGTTTCAGGAGTATATAGTCTACCATATTGAGGAAAGCAGGCTTGGTGGGGGGGTGGGCGATGAGACTGGCCAGCTGTGTTGCATTAACAATCCAGAAACAGAGGAAGAACAGGAAGTAGGGATGGACTATAGAGGCTCAAGGTCAGCCCCCAGTGGTACCACTGGCTGAGGATCAGTGTGTGTGTGTGTGTGTGTGTGTGTGTGTGTGTACATATACATATAATGTGTTTATGTATATATACTCACATATATGCATATATACATGCATACACATAAGTATATATTTCTATATATGTGTATTTTAAATAAATATGTGTATATATATGTATATATACACACAAGGCTATGAGCAATATTCCTCATTCAAATTGTAACACCCTTTAGAAAACTGGCTATTTTATCTTGGGGTTTCAAGATGCCAATGGGGGTTCTAGACCCATCTGATTCTGTCTGATAGATATACCTAGTGTAGTCACATATCCGTTAAGTAAATAAATAACTCTCTTACACCTTGACATTTTGGATCTGTCAAAAAGGAAAGCAGAGAGTTCCGGCTTCACCCATGGCAGGCTTCAGAGCTGGACTCTGAAAGCATGATGTGTGGCTCACAGACACAATGAATCTGCCCCGGTGGAGAAATGTGGATGTATGCTTGACAAATCAATTCTCCTTCTCAGAGAAGGAACAGGAAGGCTCCCACAGAGGTCAGGCAGCTCAATTACCAGAGGCAACACAGAATGCAGCAGGTTCCTGACGAGTGAAGGGGTCTCTGAGTATAAATGCTAACGCAGCCACCTGCCAGCGTCACCTGGGCGACTGGGACTTACTGCTGAGAGCCTCTGATAATAATGACATCGTCACCTCCACATGCAAGGCTGGCCTCTGCCTTCAGTCTCAGAGGTTCTGAAACATCTCACCCAAAGCCGGAGCTCTGGGATAAACAGCCAATCCCTTTGGCTCTACCCAGTGGCTGCTTTTGCTGCTGGCCCTACACACCTGCCCCTAGTGTTTGCCCTGTACTGATCTTGACTATTCTCTTGCAGGTAGAAGAAACTAATATTTGGGCACCCCAGTGAACTACAGAAAATGTGCTTTTCAATCAAGAGCTGTCCATTAAGAGACAGTCAATGATGAGGGGTGAGAGGCAGGGTTAAAATTCTCAACTCCGGTACTACACAGACCTTAGCCGGCTCTTAACCTCCCTGCGCCACGACTTTGCTGTCAACTGAAAGCTTTCTCGGGAGTCTGGGAAAGTGACTCCATCAGCAGAGTGCTTGCCAGTCAAGCATGAAGATCTGAGTTACATCCCATTGAAGCCCTGTGTGGTGGTGTATGCTCTATTCATAGCATTGTTGGGGAAGAGACAGGAGTGGTCCTGGGACTCACTGGCCAGTCAGCCTCAGCTGCTAGTCAAGTTCCAGGCCAGTGAGAGACCTTATTTCAAAAAACAAAGTGGAATGCACCTGTGGAATGATAAGTGGTGATGTCTGGATACATATACCTTACCACAAACATGCATACACTATCTACACTTACACTTGCACCACACACACACACACACACACACACACACTGTATCTCACACATATGCATATGTACATATACCACATACACTTATACATGCACCACACATGCATACACAGAGAAACATATGTGCCATACACATGTGCATATATACAACATATACTTACACATGCACCACACACAAATGTATCACATACATATGCACATGTACCTATATCACATACACTTATACATGCACCACACATGCATACACAGAGAAACATATGTGCCATACACATGTGCATATATACAACATATACTTACACATGCACCACACACAAATGTATCACATACATATGCACATGTACCTATATCACATACACTTATACATGCACCACACATGCATACACAGAGAAACATATGTGTCATACACATGTGCATATATACAACATATACATCACACACAAATGTATCACATACATATGCACATGTACATATATCACACGTACTTACATATGCACCACACATGCACACACAAACACATGTGTTGTAACATATGCACATGCATATACACCACATATACTTACACATGCACCATACATAAATGTATCACACATATGCACATATACCACATATACTTACACATGCACTACACACACACAAACACATGTATCTCACACATACGTACATGCACATACACCACATACACTTACATATATAACACACACACATATTACATACATACACACATATCACATTATCAGTTACCAGAGTACTCACTTGAGAGAATAAAATTTGTTAATAGAGACTTCAAATTTTTAATATAAACATCTTAGTCATAATCTGAGAATTTCATATATGAATTCAATGTATTTTAATCATATTAAACATCTCTTCCCTGGATCCCTTCATATCCCCCTGCCAACTTCAAGGCTGCATGTTTTTATGTGTAGTATGAATACTTATGAATGCCTGTTACTGTGGCGGTTATCCATACCATTCTTTATTCCTTACTCCTGACTCTCAAGTGCATCATGTGTGGTAAGATTTTCCCCTGAAAATGGCAGAAGCTTGGGAATCATCTCAGGCAAAGAAAATTCAAGTGTGAGTATCATGTTACTAGGCATGGTGGCACAGGCCTGTGATCCCAGCACTCAGAAGGCTGAGATCAGGAGCTCCCAGACCCTGATTCAAACAAACAGTGTTACAGCTCATTTCCACCCAGAAGCATCAGTAACTGATGGGCAGCCCATCATATTCTCTTAGTTTCTAACTTGGAAAACATGGAAATATGGAGTTGGACCCTCCAACCTGGTGTCTTAAAAGGAAAAGATACACTATGACCTTCTGTATTCATGGACTCACCATTCAGATTCCTGTTCCCATCCATGGATCGAATCAACAGTGGGTGGAATATGTCTGCCAAGTGTCACACCTTCACTGAACTTCCACAGACTTTGATCCTCATCAAACTGCCATTTAACAACCATAATAGTCACCTTATATTAGTATTATAACTTATCTAGAGATAATGTAAAATATATGGGAAGATACGTTTAAGCTCTATGAAAATACCACACTATTATATACCATTGTCTTGAGCCTACATAGGCTTTGGTACCTATGTGGAAGGATGGACTAGAACTAACCTACCATAGATAATAAGGGATGAGTCTGCATCCAACCAAATTTCTTTTTTTTTACATTCTTTTATTATTATTATTATTATTATTATTATTATTATGCACAAAGAAGTCAAACATTCTATCCTTGTATATCCTTATTCAAGGTCTCTTCCCCTTCCCACCACATCAGGTCATTCTTTCTTCTCTACAATTCCCCATCTCCTCCCTGGGCAGGCAGCAGGCAGTCCCATGGTTCCACTGACCCAATATTGCTTAGTTCAGTCTCCACTCCTGGCAGATCCAGTTTTCTCCTCCCTCCCTCAAGAGTGAGTCAGGTGTTCCTCTAGGGGGAGTGGGATGCAAGGAGTCAGTCCAGGGTGTTTCATGATAGACAGATGTCTGTGCAGTGAGTAAAGGCTGGGTATGTGGCTCAATGGGCAGAGTGATTGTCTACATGCAGGAAACCTTGGGTTCCATACTCAGCACCCTACAAACTGGATACAGTGGCATATATCTGAAATCCTAGCACTATAATCCAAGCATTTGAGAGGTGGAAAAGGCATGGTAGCAGATGCTTCTCAGAGCTGGTCACATTTTATCCCTGGTCAGAAGATAGAGAGATGGATGCTACTGCTCAATTCACTTTCCCCTTTTTCCTTCAGTCTGAGACCCATGGGATGATGCTGCCCACACTCAGGTTACATCTTCTCTTCTCAGTAAAGTTTTTCTGGAAATGGCTTCACAGGCATACCCAAAGATACATCCTCATGGTGATTCTAAGTCTGATCAGTGAAGATGAACCATCTGGTAGGCCATGACATGTCATAGCTCCCAGTGACACACTCTGTGCTCCAGCACCTCATCTCAGGCTCATCTATTAGTTTCATTACCTCTCATTGGAGTCTGTTCATGCTTTTTAATCCAAGGATGGGTTCATCCTTGATTAGGTAAGATCAATCATGACCCAGTTGTCTCTGAAAACTCTTATGCAGAGACATACTCTGGATGATCTTCACTCACTCCCTGGGTACTTCTTGGTCAAATCCTGTTTGCCATCATGGTTTACAGACACAGGAGGGCTCAACAGTTAAGAGAGTTCACTGCTCTTGCAGAGGACCTCAGTCCAGCTCCCAACACCCATCTGTGATGGACAGCTCACGGCCACTTGAAACTCCAGCTTCAAGGGATCTCATAGCCTCTTCTGGCTTCTGTGGGCCAAAGTATGAGCACATGTGCATGCTTGTATACATGCACACACACACACACACACACACACACACACACACACACAAATCATTAAAAAATGATTTCTGGGCACAATGGCACACGTGTTTCATCCTAACACTCAGGAGACAGAGGCAATTGAATTTCTGTGAGTTCAAGGCCATTCTGGTTTACATAGTGAGTCCCAAGGTGGTGGCAGGAACTAGCCAACAAAGTTACCTGCCGAAGTGTAGGCTTGCCTGGTACACATAGGTACTGACTCTCTTCCATCCCCTTGGTCACTCACTTGGTCTTCCTTCTTGCGTATTTGTATAAAACATCAGCTTGCAGATGGTCTGACTTTTAGAAAGCTTTTGGTCTTCAGAGAATCCTGCTTCTCAATTCTTTTGAATGTTAAAAGACAAACATCCTTGTCTGCATGAAAAAACAACATCCTGATATGCCCCCTTGACATTAATGTTCCTTTGTGCTCTATAAGAACAATCAGCAATTGTCTAATTTTTCTACCTAATCAATAGAAGCCTGTAAAAAAATATTTTTCACATCTGCTGGGCTTTCAAAACAACTCATTATAGGAATTCAGTCCCCAGCCTATCTGTTGAATGCCTCCTCAGTTTCCCCAGGCAAATGGCTCACAGACAGTGCTGCTCTCATCTATCCATTGGAACCACATACAGGCAAATCTCTAAATGTCAAAGGAAAGCATATTCAAGATACTTCCTTTGCTCCATTCCTATGAGTGACAGAGCTCATTCTTAAAAGTCAAGAGGGCAGTGTATGAGGGGATACCATCAGAGCAGAAATGTATCTGTAAAGGAAGGAGAAGAAAAGAATTACAGAGGAGCCTGTGATGAAGGGAAGGACATAGGGAAAGAGGAAATTCTCAACCGCAGGGTTCCAACCACTTTGGGTCAATTTGGAACAATTAAAATATATCCTGCATATCAGATATTTGCATTATAATCTATCAGTAACAAAATTATAGTATGAAGTAGCAACATAAATAATTTTATGGTTGGGGATCACCACAACATGAGGAACTGTTTTAAAGGGTTGCAACATCAGGAGGGATGAGAAATACTGGTCCAGTAGATGTGGCTTACTGGTCGCATGCTTTGAAGAAGGTATCTATTTCTGTTGCTGGCTGGGCTCTCTGATTCTTTTATTACTATATTTGTTAGTATTGTGTGTTAATTGATTTGTTTGTATTGGTTGTGTGTGTATGCACACACATGCAGTGATATCAAAGGATGACTCTCAGGAATTGGTTCTTTTTGCCTGTGTGGGTCTCTGGGAGCAAATTCAAGTTATCTGACTTAGTGAAAAGCACCTTTACCAGTAGAAATGTGCACACACATGCACACACACACACACACAGACTTATATATTTACATGTTTAACCCCCAGTTGATAAACTATTTGGGAAGGATTAAGAGTTGTGTCCTTGTTGGAGCAAGTGTGTCCTTGTCAGAGGAGGTACGTCATGTCACTGGAGATGGGCTCTGACATTTTATGAGATGGGACCTCCATACTAGGACCAGAGTCTCTCTGATTGCTGCCTGTGGTTCAGGATTTAGCTCTCAGCTACTGCTCTATCACCACAACCACCTGTATGTTGCTATGCTCCCTGCCATAATCATGCACTCACCCTCTGAAGATGTAAGCCAGCTCCCAATGAAATGCTTTCTTTTATAAGAGTTGCCTTGACCATGGAGTCTCTTCACAGCAATAGAATAGTGACTAAGGCATTAGCTGAGGTACCTTAACCTCCTCTCTTCATCACCACTGCTGCATCTCAATCTAACATGTTGTAAGAAGCTGCTTCTCATAGTCAGGCAGTTATACACAGACTCATTTTTGCTACTATGCCTCTTGACCCAGATGGAATCTATTTCCTGAAATTGTGTGAGCCAAAACAAATTCATCTTCCTTTGAGCTTTTTCTGCAGGGCATTCTGTCACGGCAATTAGAAAACTAACCCATGGAGGCACTGTTGGGAACACAAGAAGAATATAAGATAAAAGACATGTTAGTTAAGTATCAATCATGTGAAGAGGTGGGACTATATTGATTATACAGTTGATAGGATATATAATTATTGAATAGACAGACCTCTGAGCATGTCTACGAGTGAGTTTCAGGACCTGATCAACTGAGGAGGAAAGATCCATTCCATGAATAGAGTCTGAATCTAAATACAAAGGAGAAAGCAAGCTGAGCACCAGCATTCATCTCTCTCTGCTTCCTGACTGTGGATGTGATACGACCAGCTGCCTCATGGTCCTGCTGCCAAGCTCTCCCTACTGTGATTGACTGTACTCTCAAATCGAGAGCGAAGAGAAGCTTTCCCTTTCTTAGGTTGCTTTTGTTAGGTGTTGTTCTCAGCAACACATAAAGTAATCAATGAAGTCCAGAAAGCACATACTCACAAGTCAATTATAGAGTCATTGAAAAGAAGATAGCCCCTTTAGATTTATAAGACTACTCATTAGCTGGGCCCCAAATATCAGCCATTGTATATTTCATAGAAAAATATGGATGTTGTATTTCTATCATAATATTGCCATGTCCTACAAAAATCATGACTGCTAGTCAATGTTCATTACAAACAATGTTCTGGATCATAAATTTATTTCTACATTACTCTAATTTCCTTTCTGTTGGTTAAAATGCTGTAAGCAAAATCAGCTTAGGGGTAGAACACTTTAATTTGGCTTCTATTTCCATGTCACAGTCCATCAGTAAGGGAAATCAACACATGGATTCAAGGCAACTGGAAGCTGAAACTATAGAGGAATGCTAGTTGCCAGCTTTCTCCAATGCTCACACCTTGTTAGCTTTCTTATACATCTTAGGACTAATTGCCTAAGGATGGTACTGACCACAGTGGGATGGATGGACCTCCTATATCAATTAATAATCAATAAATCCTCCCAAAACATACCTATAAGGCAGTCTGGTCTAGTCAATTCCTCAATCAAGGCATTCTCAAATGAATGTATGGCAATTAAAGCTAAGACACCTGTCATTCTTAGCTGCATAATAATGATGTGTAGTAAGTCAATGTAAAATCTTTTATACCTAGATATGATGGTAGATACCTAGGACCCCAACACCCCATGGGAAGTTGGAAGCAGGAAGATTACGATTTTAATGTCAGTCTGGGTCATGTGATGAGATACTACCTCAAAAACGATATAAAATAAATCAAATAGATGAATAAATAGTCTTTTGCAATACATGTCCTTGAATGACAGCAAACATCATTCTCTCATTTGTAATCATTGAACAGATGTTACTGTGAGTCAAAATAATCTCTCTCTCTCTCTCTCTCTCTCTCTCTCTCTCTCTCTCTCTCTCTCTGTGTGTGTGTGTGTGTGTGTGTGTGTGTGTGTGTTATTTTGTCAAAGTATTTTATCACAACAGCATATGGAATTCAGGGCAGGAACTTGAACTAGAAACCATGAAATAATGCTGTTTTCTGGCTCATTTGAGGGTTCATTATTAACTAGCTTTCTTACAAACCCAGGACTACATGCCTAGGAAATACTGCCACCCACAGTGGACTGGGCCCTTCTACATCAATTAACTATCAAAACAATGCCTAAAGCCAACTTGATTGGGACAATTCTCAATTAGGACTCTCTCATCAGGTTATGATTCTCTCATCTAGGCTATGTTTAGAAGGCAATTAAGCTTAATAATAGGACAAGGGTCATAATTATATGTCAGTGTTGAAAGTAGATTTCTGCTTCCTACCTATTAAAAAAACTCCCGAATATTTGAAAACTGAATTGTGTGTGAATTCTGATCTCTAAAAAGAAAAGCAAAAGACAAAGGTCATAAGTAAAACTAACCCAGCTCTAGTTTTGAAACACAGTCTAAGTACATCTAAACACATTATTTTTCTTGAAAAGATTTGACAGTTAGGTTTTTCTATTTTTCCCCACCCTTACCCTTAGTCTTTTTTCTCTTTCTCCTTCTTTTCTAAGCCTGAAAAAGAATTCTGACTATGATGAAGGAGAAAAATCCCTGGGGCAATCAGTATTTCTAATATTTCAGCCCATTCAAAAAACCTTAGCAGGCAAGCCATTGATTTTATTTTTATTTGTGTTTGACATGGTATGTTTATGTGAGTGTAGGTTCCTTGGAGGCCATAAGAGGGGACAGAATGAAATGGAGTAATAATCACAGTCATTTATGAGCCACCCAACTTGGGTGCTGGGGATTGAACTTACATCCTCTATGAGAGTAGCACAGTTTCTTAGCATGTAGTCATTGCTCCAGCCCCCATTTATTGAATTCTAGGCCTGAATATGAAGAGGGAATTTCATGGAAATAAGATGTGAAATATGGGATAGCCTTGGGCTACAGAGATGGCTCAGTGGTTAAAAGTGCCAATTGCTCTTGCAGAGGACGCAGGTCCTGTTCCTAGCACTACATGGAAGTTTACAACTATCTTAAACTCCAGTCCCAGAGGATCTTGCACCCTCCTTTGGCTTTTGAGATCATTGGCACACACATGGTACCTGCACATACTTGCAGACAAAATATCATGAACATATAATAAAAATAAATCAAAGAGAGAAGGAAGGGAGAGTCCTTATCCAGACGTTTTATTCTTTTAATCTGCTGTCCTAATATAAACCTTTGAAATCCCTTACAAACTGTAGATTTGATAATGCCTTCAGTGGCATACACATATCACCATGTACATATGCACTTCTCAAATAATAAACTATTCTTTTCTTTTGGCCCACAAAGAGGTCTTTAGCATACTTCATTTGTTAATAAAAAAAAATCCCCTCTGGATAAGACAGAATGGCTTTTGAGAAATATTATAAATAGTCCTTCATTAATTGGAACCCACCCCGCTTCAATCTTTTGATGTACGTGAGAACAATGTGGAAGGGCTGCCTTGATCCCTGATGCACACAGATAATTTCATTGCTCTGGTCCTCGCTCCAACCCTTAGGGTATGGGTGGCCCACTTCTAAAATAGGTGCATTTCGAAAGAGTTTGGATGAAGTGGAACCACCCTACAGTAAATCATCTAATAAAACCTAGGCATATAGTTAGGAAAGGAAAGGACCACCAATGAGATAAGACATGAGGTAGACTATATTTTGATAAAGGCAGGGGAAGGGGGAGTTCTTTATCCTCCAGCTGTGGGAGATAAGCAGTTTCATGTCCTACATACAGCAGTTAAAAACACAAGGAAATCCTTTGCTTAAAAAAAAAAAAAAAGTAGAAGAAATAATTAAAAGCCAGCTTAGGAATTAAAAAAGAAAAAATAGAAAAAGACAAAGGCAGGCAGAGAGGAGGCTTGGTGAGATAGCTTACAGGGTCAGGGTGCTTGCTGCTCAGTCTAATGGGCTAAACTCTATCTGTAGAATCCACATGATGGAAAGAAAGTATAATAATAAGTTTCTGACCCGAACTAGCACCAAGATCTGAACCAGCAATCCCAAAGTTCTAAGGAAACACACAGAAGCTTACATTAATTTTATGCTGATTGGCCTATGGCTCAGTATATAACTTGCCAACTCTTTCCTCTTAAAATAACCCATGATTCTTATCTTGTCTAGCCATGCAGCTTGGTACCTATTCTCAGAGCAGCGTGGTTGTCCTCTGCATCTGCTGGCATCTCTCTGGCTGCTCCCAGGGTTTTCTTAGTTCAGTAGCCCCACCCACATTTCTGTCTGCCTTTGGCAAGTTAGTTTTTTATTAAAGCAATAGGCAGGACAACGTAGTCCCTTTACAGAAAAGAACTCTAGAAAGTTCGTCTGTGCCTCCCAATCCACAATGCAAATAAACAATTGTAAAATCAAAATTTTAAAATAACAAAAATATATTTAGAGGTAAGAAAAAAAAGATGACTGGGAGGGAAAGAATAATACTGTAATCTTGAATATTTAGAAGAAGTGAATAAGAAAGGGAACATATTTCAGCTGTGAGACTCCAGAAAGCATAACAGAGATTAAAGTAGATAAAGCTGGGCCCTTATGAAGCAAGCCTACCATCTCAATTATTTGGAAAGGCTGAAGAGAAGGATCCCAAGATCAAGGCTAGCTAGAACTACAGTGAGTTCAAGGCCATTCTAGACAACTTAAGGAGACTTTGTCTCAGAAGAAGAAAAAAAGTAAAAACAGAGTTGGAATGCTATTCAGAAGTAAACTATCTACATAGAATCTCCCAGTAAGGGGCTGGGGTGTGGCTCAGTGGTAGAGCATCTGCCTAGAATCCCCCAGTGAGGGACTGGGGTGTGGCTCAGTGGTAGAGCACCTGCCCAGAATCCCACAGTGAGGGGCTGGGGTGTGGCTCAGTGAACATATGTGAGGCCCTGGGTTTAGTCTCCAGTACTGTATTTTTCTTTAATCCATAGGTCCTTTAGTTACATACTTTTCTTTTTCTAGAACTCCCTTCTTCTCTCACATCCCTTGAGTGTCTCCTCCATTTCTTTAAGGCACCTCCCAGGATTTTCTCACCTAGGGCTGCTACAGTTCAAGTCACAGACACCAGGATCCTAATCAGTTAATAAAGGCCACCTTGCCGCACAATTCAAGATAAAGGAATACTATAATATGCATTCAATTCCTCCAAAAATGTCAGTTACAGGTAATTTTTCTGTTTTCCCAGACATCTCCCTGTGTGGCTACTTAGTGATAGAGTCCATATAAAACCAGGACAAGGCAAAGCTCCTCTTTGTAGCTGGGAGTTTTCCTGTGTCCTGCTGCTACTTGGTCCCAAATAAACAGAGACTTATATTAATTACAAACTGTTTGATCTATGGCTCAGGCTTCTTGCTAGATCTTACATCTTAACTTAACCCATTTCTAAGAATCTATGTATTACCACATGGCTGGTGGCTTACTGATACTTTCACATCTTACTTCTTGGGCAGCTGGAGCATGTCTATACTCAGACCCTTCTTCTGTATTTCTATTTGGATTTCCCACCTGGCTGTACAATGTCTTACCATAGGCCAAAACAGCTTCTTTATTAACAAATAGTAGCAACACATATTTACAGCTTACAGAAAGACGTCAGACCTGAGATACCTCTCTCGAGTGAGTTTCCCTTTAAGAGCAAGGGGCCATACTTAGATTCTTCTGCTGGGCTTTTTAAATCTTGATGAACAGCATTGTGGGATAAATCCATGTCAAATCACTTACCAGTGAAAGGGGCATTGGTGAGCAGCATGTGGACTATGGGAACAGTATCAATTCACTAGCAGAAAGTGTGGTTTGGAGAGTATAACCAATGATACATTCTGCAGTTCTTCCCGTGACATATTATCTGACCCAGTAAAGCCACTGCCCCTTTGTACGTGCTTTTTCCTCTTCCTTCATCCCTCCCTCCATTCATTCCTTCCTGTCTTCCCTCCTTCCTTCTTCTATCTCTTTAAGATATGATCTCTCTGTATAGCATGGCTGTCTTGGATCTTGCCTAGACCAGGCTGGCCTTAAATTTACAGAGATCTGCCTGACTTTGTCTCCTAAGTGCTGGGATTAAAGGCATGTGCTATCATGAAAGTATCCAGCTATTTATTTATTTATGTGTTACAGAAGTAAGACTTGAACCCAGGGCCTTAAATATGCTAGGCTAGGCAAATTCTCTATCACTGAGCCATGCCAGAGTTCCTCACTGGGTGATTCTAGGCAGGTATTCACCCTACATTCTAGCCCCACACTCAGGGATTCTCAGGAGGCATTGTGTTACTTAGGGTTTCTATTGCAGTGATGAAACACCATGGCTAAAATACAAGTTGCAGAGGAAAATATTTATTTGGTATACATTTTTGCATTGTAGTCCATCACTGAAGGAAGTCAGAGCAAGGACTGAAACAGGACTGGAAGTTGGCAGGAGTTGATGCAGAGGCCATGGAGGAGTGCTTTATACCAGCTTGCTCAGCCTCCTTTCTGATAGAATCTATGATCACCAACCCAAGGATTGCAGCACCCAAATGGGCTAGGGTCTCCCCCCTCAATTCCTAATTAGGAAAATGCCTTATAGCTGCATCTTATGAGGAATTTTCTCAATTGAGGGTCCCCTCTTTCAGATGATTCTAGCTTGTGTCAAGTTGACATAAAACTAACCAGCACATCATTCCATTCCTAAACCATGTCCCTAAGCCCTTGCTGGGAAATTTTAAATAGGTACCATGCTCTACCTCTGAGCCACACCTCAGAGCCTGACTAATGAATTCTAGAAGGCAGATTACCACTGAACCATGTTCTATCTTCTTTTCGTTCTTTTGTTTTCAACAGGGTCTCCCCAAATTACCCCAGGAGGTCTCAAACTTGTAATATTCCTGCCTCAGCCTCCTGAGTAGCTAAGCTAACAGGCCTTTAACAGCTTTCTCTTTTTATACTAGATATTCAAACTCTCCATAATTCAAATGACTATTTATCTGTGTATCAACTCTGTAATGTTTGAATTTCAGAAAGCTGAATATGAGCATAAATGCGTACATGTTTTTTCCTTGAATCTATTAACCTATTTAGACTTAAGAATGGATGTGTGTGCTGGTGATATGGCTCTGTTAGTAGAGTACTTGCTTACTCAGCATGCATGAAGCTCTGAGTTTGAAGTCCAGCACTGAATGAACTGGGTACTGTGTCACATACCTGTAATCTCAACACGTCTATAATCCCAACACTGTGGAGGTAGAGATAAGAGGATCAGAGTTCAAAACCATCTTTGCATATGTAGGAAGTCTGGGACCAGACTTTGTCTCATACTAACAATACATGTGATGCAGACATTTCCTATTCTTCATTAGGGCTGCTCCTCTCCAGAGAGAATGAAAGACTCCCCAACTGTCACATGCAATGCCAGCCCTTGAACTTTAGAGAGCTCACTCCCAACCCAAAGGTGGAATCCAACAGAAATGAGAGAATGAAGAACAGAGTATTCAATGAGCTTCCCAATGTCCAGGTTAAACACACCAGGAACGTAAAAAGCAATCCACTAACACACCCAGGGTCTGTTTAAAATGTCCACAGCAGACACATACAGACATTTCTGACATTTTTTCCCACCTGACTCAAATCTTAACTCTGCCTTCAGCTCTTTTCATCCTAAAATTTATATAACAAATGGATCTCAGCTTTTGAGGATTCAGTTTGTATTCCTGACCAATTAAGGACCCTGAAGAATCAATTATTTTGACTTATTTCCCAGGCTGAAGAAAGGAAGGAGCCTTGCATTTTCAGAAGTCTGGCTTTGAAACCCCTTGAAAGCATTACTGAAAAGCAAGAGGGAATTAGACAATAAGGATTCTTCCAAGACAGTGGGATTTGAGGGATCTTATTACCCACTTCAAAATCTTACCTGGAGGCTGGAGAGTGCACTAAGGATGGAAGGAAGCCATCCAAAAGCAAGCAACTGCACTAAGCCATCTGCATCATTCAGATCTCTGCCTTTTATCTCTTTAATTTTTTTACTCTTTCATCCTCAACAAAACTACCTCACTTCTAACTCCCCGGCATATACCCCTCACCCAAGCAAGGCACAAAGAAACGGGAAAGAAAAAAAATGGAGACAGAGAGAAAGAGCCAGGCCACAAAGAACCAATGGCATTTCAAATCCCATTTCCTGCTTTAATCAGTGAGTAATCCCTTTTAAGGGAAGTGGGATTGGAAATAAACAGGTCAGGCTACAAACTACTGGGAAGATTCCTTCCCAGCATTTCTAGAGGAAGCTCATGTGACACCCGGTTCTGACCAGAAATAACAGGCACTTACTTCTCTGCAGATAGGGTGGCATGCTTCAGGATAAGTAGGAATGGCTGACAACCATTCTGCTACTGATTGGTTCTGGAATATTCCCTCCCAGGATGGTGCTGATTGGTGGTAGGAAGGGCAACTGTTAAAGATGGGCATATAGTGGAAGAGGGATTAGGCCTTTATAGGGTTATTAATTATTTTTCTTATGCCTAGCAAAAGCAATTTAAGGACTATAGGGTTTATTTGGGCTCACAGTATAAAAATACAGTCTATCATGGCAGGGAAGGAATGGGAACAGGTGTCTGGAAAGGGCTTGTCCAGAGCCAGAGAGAGAGATGGATACTGTTGCTTAATTTGATTTCTCATTTTTATTCAGCCCAGGACCTCAGTCCATGGGGTGGAGTTACTCATATTTAGGATGGCTCTTGTGCTATGCTCATCTAGACGGTCCCTCAGAGACATGCCCAGAAGTGTGTCTCTTGTGTGGTTCTAGAGCCTGTCAGGCTGGTGATCAATATTGACAGTCATGGGACCTAGAATCATCTAGGAGACAAATCTCTAGGTCTAGATTGAGTTCATTGGAATAGGAAGACCTAGCCTAAATGTGGAAAGGCCCATCCTGTGACTGAGGGCCTGGAGTGTGAAAAAAGGGGAAACTGATCTGAATACCAGCATCCATCCCTTTCTGCTTCCTGACTGTGGTTGCCATGTGATCAGCCGCATCACATTCCTGCTGCTGTACCTTCCCCACCATGGTGGGCTGTGTCCTCACGTAGTGAGGAAAGTAATGAATGCAATCAGCAACCAATTTCATAGAGCAAGTGGCTGTTGGCATTGTTAGGACAACAGTGTAGTGATATCTGTCCTTCTAACTCTTGCCATTCTCAGCTACTGAGTTAGCATTCCTTCTGATTCTCACCAGTTCTGGATACATATCCAGAAAAGCAGCCGCCAAACAAATGACGTGTTTTCAACAGTATCCTCTTTGATTATTTTGACAGACTCTAAACTTAGAAATAACTGAAGAGCTGACCTTAGGCAGCATGAGACTTGCTGCACCAGCTTACTCAACTGAGGGCAATTCTGGAGTCTTCCCCCCCCCCCCGCCCTTTGAATCTGGCTGATGCTTCATGGACTCTGCCCCACCCTCATCTTATGATAAATTGGGCTAAAGAATGAGTTTCTCAAGCTAGTGGGAACTCACAAACTTTAGACTGATAGCTGTAGAGCATGTATGGGACCAGAGTAGGTCCTCTGGATGTAAGTATTCCTGGTACTCCACATGATTGAGCCAACATGGCTCAGGTGGGATGCACCCTGGACGTGGCTGTGTGAACCCATGCAGAAGCACCTTCCTGGATGCATACGGAGGCATGCCCTAAACGTGACTATGTAAACCCATGCGCACCCTTTCTTTTAAAAAGAGACACCACAGTTTTGGTCTCTCTCTCCTTATCTCCTGCCTTGTTTTTGTATCTGTAACTGCCTGGGAAATCTCTTAAATAAACCTGCATGTGGCCTTGATAGTGTGATTGTGTGTGTGTCTTCTCATGCGTGAAACCAACACTGGATACAGGAGATAATTGTGTAGCCTGGTCTTTTTAAGGAGCTTCTCTGGTGGTAGGATCAGGATCTATCCCTGGTACATGAGCTAGTGTTTGGGAGCCCATTACCTATGGTGGGACACCTTCCACAGTCTTGATGCCGGGGGAAGGGATTTGGGCCTGCCTCAACTGAATGTACCAGGCTTTGCTGACTTCTCATGGGTGGCCTTACCTTTTCAGAGGAGGTGGGAGGTGGGTTGTGAGGAGAGGCTGGGGGAGGGGAGGGGGAGGAGGGATGAGAGGAGCATCTATGGTAGGTATGTAAAATGAATTTTAAAATGATTTTAAATGGGTTTATATGTGTCTCAGTTTTATTCTGCTGCAATAATAGGAGCCAACTTGAGAGACTGGGTGTAGAGCACTTGCTTAATATGCACAGGGCTCTGGGTTCAGCACCACCAAAAAGGTGAGAAGGCTCAGTGGGTAAAGGCACCTGCAGCTAAATCTGGCTGGCTGAGTGATCCCCAGGACTTACATCACAGAAAGAGAATCAGCTTCCAACACCTGACCTCTGACCTCTTCTCAGACATTATGACACACACTAAATAAATGTGACTTGAGAGGAAAAAAAGAAAGACAGTAGGGAGAAGATGTATAGACAGAAAGGAAAGAGGCTGGGGATGTGGCTCAGCTGGTGCTTAAAGCCCTAGGTACACACACACACACATACACACACAGGAAAACAGATGTGGTGGGAACATCTAAAATACCAGCACTTGGATAGTGGAGGGAAATGATAAAAATTAGAGGCCAGTGTGGAGAATCACTTCATTTGCCCTCAGTTGTGAAAGTGTATGTATGTGTGTATATATGTGTGTGCATATACATGCATTTATGTGTATGTGTGTATATGTGTATATGTGTGTATTTATGTGTGCTGTAATTATTATTTTTTGCAGCTCTGTGCATTGTTCAGACTACTACAAAAAGATTGCAAGCACTGATTTTGAGCTCACAAATAATTTATAGGAAAGAAACCCACAAGTACAGAATTCACCAATAATGAGAATCAACTGTCACTTCCTATTGGCTATACCATCTTGGATAGTGCACACATGCAAGTGGGTTTCCTCAATTGAGACAAAGAAGAAAGCAACCTCCTCTGCAGGCTGCAGTGAGCTACAATGCAAAGACAGCTCTGTGGGTTTAGAAGGTATTCATCCCCACCCCCTCTATGTAGGCTCATGATTTGATTATCTATGTCTGTACCCGATAAGGTGTCTTGTCGCAGCTATGCTGAATACTCTGTCACACAACCTGGAAGCAAGGAACATAAGATGATTAGGAAACAGGACTCATTTAATGTTGGCCTTGAACTTGTGTGTGTGTGTGTGTTTACATGTATGGCATGTGCACATGTGTGTGCATACTTACAAAGGCAAGACAAGGACACCAAGTGTCCTGACTTTTCACCCTCTGCTCTATTCTTACTAAACCTGCAGCTAGATTGGCAGCCAGCAAGCTGCAGAAATCCCCCTGTCTCTGCCTCCAACTGAGCTATGGTTACAGGCCAGCTCAGTCACGCTTATTTTTTTTAAGTGGGTACTCCGGATTAGAACTTGGAATCTCATGCTTACTCAGCAAGTGCTCTTGCCCACTGAGCTATCCCACCAGCCCCATGAATCCATTTTAATGCCTCTGCACCCAGTATAATAGTTTCTTTAACATCTGCTGGGCACAAATACCTGACAGACGCGTGTGATGTAATGTCTGCGCCCGATAGGTGTTGTGTCACAGCTGTGCTGAATGATCTGTCACACGACCTGGAAGCAAGGAATCAAATCACCTGACAGAAGGAGGCGGCAAGTTCACACTTTAAGGGGATACAGCCTATCAGGTTTGGGGGTGCATGCATCTGGGGAGCTGTCATCTATGGCCCCTGGAGCTGGGCATGTGGCCTCTTACATCAAGAAGCAGAGAGATAAAGCTGAGGCCAAAGGTGAAGCTAGGATCTATAGTCGGGTTTTGAGCTAGCCTCTAATTCAGCCAGGTTCACCTCTTCCTCTTTTCTACCTGCCATAAAGAAAATACTAAGCTCCCTACTGTCTGTTAATATCTAATCCCCAATAGACTCCTCAGGTGCCCAGGTGCCTGGAGAATGGCAGGCATCATAACCTTTATTTTCTTAAGGAAGCTTACAGGCCCAGGCTACCAGGTTCTGCATTCTGCAGCATCAATGGGCTACAGGACACACACACACACACACACACACTCAACCCTCCACTGCTAAGTGGGTATATCCTACCTGCACCTGCTCCTCCATCCATGTCCACCTCACCTACTTATGTTGAGTCACATGTTAACAAGATCCCTTCCTGCCTGCCTCAGAATGCAAGAGACTCATCTCTTGCCTTGCCATCTGGGAATCAGAGACAGCCCTAACTAAGCAGTACTATGGATAGCTCATTAACCATAGGACTGGAAACTTCTCCCTTCCATTGAGATCTATAAGAAGGGACCACCCCCAACTCTGCCCCATGGGCCTGAACACTCCTTAAAACACACACACACACACACACACACACACACACTGGAGCCCTGTCTGTCAAGGACATTAATGACTCATCTAATGAATCCCTTCCCCCAAAGGACAACCGGCCCCCCCAAGTCCTCTTTGAACCCCAAACCAGAAACCTCAAGAGCATTCTGAATCCCCATGGCTCTTCCTTCAGGAGAAATACTCTATGTATATTAGCTACTTATTTGATTGTTGAGACCAAATACCTATCAAAAATGACTTAGGGAAGGGCTTACGGGTACGTTCCTTCATGATGGGGAAGGCATGGCAGCTGGAACATGAAATGTCTGGTCACTTTATATCTACAGCCCTGAAGGTGTAAGTGAGGCCAGGCCACCTACCCACATCCTGACTATGACTTTTTCTACTGATTCTCCACTTCCCAAGTTTCCATAACCTCCCAAAATAGCTCTACCAACTGGGGACCAACTAAGCATTCCCACACGTGAGCCCGTGGGGACACTTCACACTCAAGCCATAACCAAATGCTATATAAAAGAATTTAGTTGTCCTTACGTATTTTTCTCAAATCCAGGAACGAGAGAATTGCACAGAGGAAGGGGGAGAGTAGTCTGGAGGGGCGCACATCGCCACACAGCAAGCTTGCTTGGAGGGAGTTTACAAAGTCAAGTACTAGTGTTGAACCCAACACATCGCAACGCCACAGTCCTCATCTTTTGGCTTTTCCCAGGCCATTCATTCACCAAATAGACAAATATCTGCTTTTTTGTAGATAAAAATGAATGCACAAAAAACACTTCCAAAGACAGATGACTGTCCTTTTTCCTTCAGCAAAGTTTAAAAAGGTAAAAATTATCATATTATGGGCACAGTGGTCATGGAGAGAAAATGAGGCCACTGCTCAACAGGGGAAATTGCTCTCCTTGCTTGGGAATGTTTTAGCATTAAATTAACTCTCCTATCTCCTGCCTGCTAATAGGAAAGTGTTCACCTCCCTGTCTGGCAGGGGATCCGGATTTGCATTTAGATGGAGCTGTTGTAAAGATGGCCCCCACCCTCCAGCACAGAGGCCTCCCTGTTTACAATAGCAGCTGTGTGATAAAATGATTATTCCACAAGTGCTGCAGTTGCCAGTTTGGATAGAATTGGAAGTCTGAACTGAGGGAGGCTGTCAGCTGCACCAGTCACTCAGGGGAAGAGGCCAGTCTTTGCAGGAAGTGAGGGAACTCAATCTCCTTCCAGTCTCTCAGAGTAAGGCAAGTGAGAGAGCTGAAAGCTAGTTTTAAAGTGTATCCGCTGCATGTGCGTGCGTGCGTGCGTGTGTGTGTGTCTGTGTCTGTGTGTGTTTTTGTGTGTGTGTCTGTGTGTGTTTGTGTGTGTGTGTCTGTGTGTGTTTGTGTGTGTGTATCTGTGTGTGTGTCTGTGTGTGTTTGTGTGTGTGTGTCTGTGTGTGTTTGTGTGTGTATAGCATGGATAGCTTAGTCAGGAAAGGGTTTTTTGTGCAGGCATGAGGACTATGGTTTGATCTCCAGAACCAATTTTTTTTTTTTTTTTTTTTTTTTTTGCAGGGGGTGATAACTAAAACCAATGCAACAAAAAAAATTTTCCATACCGCCTGCACTGGGGGTGAGAATGGGGAGTGATGGTTGGGACTCCCTGGCTAACTAGCCTCACTTTGTAAGCTTCAAGTCAATAAGAGAGCCTCTCTAAGCCTAGCATGGATGGTGCCTGAAGAACAGAACCCAAAGTCTCCTTCTGGCCTTTAAACAAATATATACACAGTTGATATACACATATGCCTATACAAACATGAACATATATACACACAAAAGAGGGCCATGTTAACATACATTCAGAAATAGTTTCTTCCTGTTTTCCATTCATACAGATAACATTGAAGAGAACCTTAAGTTTATACATAATTAACTTTATAAATAACTGCCTATTTAGTAGTCTTTGACCTTCATTAAAATATTTTTACCCTGAGACTAAAGAGGGGCCTAGCAGTTAGGGCACTTGTTGCTTTTGCAGAGGACCTGAGTCTGATTCCCAGCACCCAGGTTGGTGGCACATACTACCTTGTAATTTCAGTTCTATGAGATCTGACGCCCCTTCTGACCTCCTCAGCCAATGCACTTACAAGCTCATACACAGACAACTCATGTACACATGCATGTGTGCGTGTGCACATACACACACACACACACACACACAAGTACATGTGCCCATAATTTAAAATAAAATGTCTTAAAATATACCCCACCTCACCAGCACTAGGAAGATAACGAGTGGTTGGTAGAGGTAGCCCCATAAGTGAAGAAACCCTGAGGAAGAGAAGGGTATTTTAAAAGATGCCCACCTGTTACAGCTTCTTCTTCTCCTGACCCCCCTCCCCAACATGGCATAATGCCCCTGAGAGAGAGAGAGAAAAGCCAGGTAGAGAGAAGAGGGAAAATGTCAATGAAAAGAAATCAGAAGGCTTTTTCTTTCCTGTGGTAAGTATCAAATTACGCTTGATATTTGAATTTCTCCCAAGGCTCGCTTCCTTCCTATCATATCAAATGACCCTGAAAGCTTTGGTACTTCCCAGGGAGACTTTTGACTGTCGTTAGACAAGTTTTCTCCAATGTTCCAGACACACTGAAGGGAGAAATGGGTTGGGGGAGGCAAATGAGAGAAAGCTGGCTGAGGAACAGCTTGCGGGGACACTAGATTTCTGGTTAGAAACTCACACTGAGATGAAATGGGTTAGAGGGCTAGAACTCTTGTTCTTATTCATGGAGAGGGCTTGCAGTATGTATCCACATGTGATGTCTGCGTATGGTATCCATGTGTGAGAACACACATGTGTTATGCATGCATGCAGAAGCCTGAGGTTGATGTGAGAAACTGTCTTAGTTTGCTTACTGTTTCTGTGATAAAACACTGACCAAAAGCAACTTTAAGAAGAAAGAATTATTTACTTGGCTTGCAGGTTATAGTCCATCCCTGAGGGAACACAGGTAGACACTTAGGGAGAAGGATTTATTTCAGCTTACAACTCTCAGGTCACACTCAATTGCTGAGGGAAGCCAGGGCATGAACTCAAACAGGGCTGAACCCTGGAGGCAAGAGCTGATGCAGAGGCCATGGAGGGATGCTGCTTACTGGCTTACTCCTCATGGCTTGCTCAGTCTGCTTTCTTATAGAACTCAAGGCCATCCACCAAGGGGTGGCTCCATACACAGTGGGCTTGCTCCTCCCACATTTATCATTAATCAATAAAATGTCCCACAGACTAGCCTACAGGCCAGCCTGATGAAGGCAATTCCTCAACTGAAATTCTCTCTTCTCAGGTGACTCTAGAGTATGTTGGGTTGATAAAAACTAACCAGCACAGTAATATTCTCAGTCAATTTCTCTTCTACTCAATCAGTCCCAGAGTCTGATAACATGACTAATGTTGCTAGCCAGATTCCAAGGCTAGCATTATAGTCAGGCTGTCAGACCTACCTGGGATTTATGTAGGTTCTAGGGATCCAAATTCAGGTCTTTATATTCGCAAAGCAAGTACTTAGACACTGAGCCATTTTTTTTTTTGTGGTCAAGCAGCCAGACTGTTCTAAAACATTGGGAAGTAGGATGTCACTCATTCCAGCTCATGAGACATCATGCCAAGAGTGTTACACATGATTTCGAACCACACAATAGCTACAAGAAAGCAGGTGCTATCATTGCCCTTAGTTTGCAGATGGGCAAGTTGAGACTAGACAAAAAGAGATCAATTACCCTGGTATTTCAGACACCACAGCCTGAGCTTCAAGTACTGTTAAATTGACTAAATGACCAGATACAGTAGCTTTGAAATGGGCAGAAAACAACAAAATATCATGGGGTAGTATTTCATTATTTTTAAGTGGTGTGTGTGTGTGTACACATGTGGGTACAGTACCCAAGACAGCCAAAAGAGGGCGTGGATCCCCGAGGAATAGATCTTTCTGGATTTGGGGGTTATAGTCAGGCAATTACAAGCTAGGTGCTGTACAAAGGCAGTGGGAACCGAACTCTGGTCCTCTGAAAGACCAGCATATGTTTGTAACTGCTAAGCTGCTACTTTCAATTAGTTAAACATTTATTTCTATATGCTATTTGTATATCTGTATATGTGTACATGTATGCAATGTGAGTGCAGGAGTCAACAGTGACTGGCTCACTTTCTCCACCTTAGTTCCATTTCCAAAAGGTTCTACTCTTCCAAAATAGCACCACCAGGCTTGAGTCAAGCATTTTAAACATGAACCTTTAGGGAACATTCAAATCTCAGCACTGGCTGACTACTTGGGGAATGACTGTCTAACTGTGATAGACACTGGATTTCCTCTCAGTTCCTTCCTTGAGAAATAGAGAATTTCTTCTGCTGTTGTTACTCACAGCAGAGAGCCCTTAACAAGTACTTCATCTGGGGCTGGGAGATAGTTCAATCCACAAAGTATTGCCCTGAGTTTGAATACTATAAACCATAAAGAAATGGCCAGTGTGGTGGTAAAAGGGGGAAGCAGAAACAAGCAGATCCCCAGGACTTGCTGGCCAGTGTAGTGGGACATTTCTCTCCCCCCCCCCTCCAGTTCCCAAATAACCAGCAGCTACTTCCCAAATAATTGACTTAGAAGCTTAATATTATAGTAAATGTTGGGCCAGTAGCTCAAGCATATTACTAACTAGCTCTTATACTTAAATTAATCCATAATTCTTATATATGTTTAGTCACGTGGCTTGGTACCTTTTCTTAGTCCAGCATTCTGTGCATTTCTACCGTCTTCTTCTCAGAATTCTCCTAGACTAGTACTTCTCAGAATTCTCCCTTCTAATACTTCCTGCCTGGCTACTGGCTAATCAGTGTTTTATTAAATAAATATAAGTGACAAATCTTTACAGTGTACAAGAGAATTATCCCACAGCAGGCCAGTTTAGCCTAGTTGGCAAGTTCCAGATGTGTTGAAAGACTTTGTCTCAAAAAGAACATAGGAGAGGAGCAGGAAATGGATCAATGGGTAAAGAAGGCATTTGCCATTGAACCTGGTGACCTGAGTTCAATTCCCAGAGCCCACATGGGAGAAAGACAGAACCAACTCCTGCACCTTCTCCTCTGACCTCCACAAGGAACCATAGCACTGTGGCATGCTTGTGTAAACATGCGCGCACACACACACACACATACACACACACACACACACACAGAGACGAAGAACATGTATGGTTCCCCTGAGGCAGGAATGTGGGGACCAGCAGATGGTACAAAGATTAATGAATGATTCAGAGGAGATGCCACCAAGTAAGGACAGGAGCAGAATAGGGTAGGACATTCACAGATCAACCTCATGATGGCAAGGCAGTTGTCTTGTGGCTTATCATGGATAAGCTGATTCCTTTCTGCTCAAGAATATAGCCTTCTGGCCCGGAGCCCACACAGCCTCTTTTTAAACTCCATCTTCAAAGGCATCAGCTCAACAGAATGAAAGCAAGATGTGTTTTCCAAAATCTAATTTCCTAAAATCCAAATGGGAAGTAATGACCCAGCATGTAGGGGCGCCTTTGCCTGGTGGAGCTGAAATGGAGCCCAGGAAGAAGATTGGGAGGGTGGCCGTGTGAGGGTTGTTTCCTGAGAAGTAAAAGCAGCCCAGAAATTCCAGCTCCTCCCAGAAGCTCTAGCTCCTCCCAGAAGCTCCAGCTACTTCCAAAATGCGGCTCAGGAACTCACATTCCCTCTCTGAGTGTCCAGAGCTCTCCCAGATCTCATCTCTGGGGCTCTGATTGGTCAATACACAGTAATGTTCCTAAAAATTCCTTTCCAGAGGAGACATATAAACAATGTCTATGCCTTCTGCCAAGGTCCCAATGATAAATGGAGGACCAACCGATTCCACCAAAATTCACAGTAGGGAATCAATGATTTTATTGGGCTTCCTTACAGAGCATGGGTGTGGGGTTACACACAGGGATGAAGGTGCCTTTACCCAGCAGGGATATCCTGTAAGATAATTTTTGTACTGTACAGAGGGAGCACCTCTCCCTTACTCCTCCCTGGCCACATGCAATTAAGACAGAGTTGTTTACAACAAGTAGTAGGAACTAGGTGAATTCGCGGGTGAGGGTCTCATGACCCTCCACCCTTCATGAGGGAGTAAAAACAGACAAAAAGAATAGCTGAGATGATCATTTATAAGAAGTCTCAGCTGAACTCCCCAAGAACTCCCCAATATCCCTTGGTTGCTTTGCCCCAAGGATATTCAGGACTAATGTGAAGACATTAGAGGTCAACCCTGGTGAGTTATGTTCAGATGCTGTGGCAAGGGCATCTTGAGCTTCAGGAAGCATATTGAGGCTCCCTGGGCTTCACTCAAGTGTTCATGGGTAGACATGTGAATGTAGTGTGCAGCTTGAATAGAGATGTTAGAGACGGTGCTGCCATGGCAGTTCATTGAACAACACAGCAGCTGTTAGATGAGAGGGCCACCCAGCTCCTTTCTGGGGAGATCTCCACAGGGCTGATGAGATGGCTCAGCGGGTAAAGGCACCAACCTGATAACCTGAGTTCCACTCCTAGGACTCACGTGGTGGAAGAGAAAACAGACTCCTGAAAGTTTTCCTCTGACCGCTACAAAGATAATCCACACACATTCACATATATACACACCACACCACATATATACACACAATATATATCATACACACAACACATACACATCACACCACACACACACATACACACAACATACACAAATTATACACAAACATTTAGAACACATACCACACACGCACAAAACACAACACACATGCATACCATGATACACACACACACACACATATATATATACAATACATGTAAATATACACAAAGATTGCATGCCACCAACACATGCATACAGCACACATCACACACATATCAAATTATATGTAACATATAAAAGGATACTTTTTAAGAAAGAACTCGATGTTCCACTGAAAAATAAGGACAGATAAGAACCTGGGAGGTAGCTTGGCAGAAAAGCACTTGCCTAGCATGTGCAAGGCCCTGGGTTATATCACTGCCATTCAGAGATGGCTACTGAGATGAGGGAGAGAGAGACCAAACTAGCTTCACATCAGTATTTGAGCTAAGGTCATACTCTTCCGAAAAGCTCTCAGCAATTAAAAGAGCTTAAAGGGGCACCAGGGTTCTGTCAGTTCTACCCAATGTTGGATTTTTGTGCGCATGCTTTTATATGTCTGTGCATATTTATATTAATGCACACATGGGTCCACATGCATGCATCTGGGGTGTGTGTGTGTGTGTAGACCAAAGGTCAACTTTAGGTGCCAATGAGTTTTTGTGTATATGTTGTATACGTGTGTGTGAGTGTGTACATATTTTGAATAAGCTTAGTAGCACAGGGGTGTGTGTGCATGTGGGAGAATGTGTGTGTGTATGTGTGTGTGCGCGCGCGTGTGTGTATGAGTGAGTGAGTGTGTGTAGAATGTGAGTGTTGTGGTATGTGTGTGTATAGTGTGAAGGAGTATGTGTATGAGTGTGTGTAAGAGTGACTCTGTGTGTATGTACATGGAGACACACACACATCAGGAATCATCCTCAATCACTCTTGCAACTTTTACAATAAAACAGGGTCTCTTAATCAAACCCAGAGATCACCAATATGACCAGTCTCCCTAGCCAGCTTTTCTGGGGATACCTAGTAACTGCCTTCTGAAGCTGGAATTACAGGCAGATCACCCTGGCCACTGGGAGTTTACATGGGTTTCTGGGGATTTGAACTCCAATTCTCAATGACTACGTAGCAAGCACTCAACTACTGAGCCATCTCCCCAGTCCCTGGTTCTTGTTTCTGTTTTTTATTTGTTTAGACAGTCTCTTACAGGGATCACAAGCACTTATACATGGATATACTTATGCTACACACACATGCACAACACACATCCTTCACATCTGCACACACAAATCCTCATCCTTAATGGGAGTCTATAAATAGGAAGAGAGTAAGCCATCTGCACGCACCTGACTCATTGGCTGGCTAGGGTCCTCTATCACAACCCTGCTGCATTGCAGAGGCATCCCATCTAAGTCACCTCCTATGCTGTGACAGTGTGCAGACAGACCTGACAGATGTGACGTGTAAGAAGCCAATTTGCCTTTGAATCTTAGCTATTCCAGATGCAGCAGCAGGGTTCGAATGTACAGCTTGGCTACCACCGTTGGTCTGGTACTTCCTGGTTATGTTATAAGTTGATAGCATTTGCAGTATCATATATCATGGCTTCTATGCCCTGGGGAGCAAGGAATAGATGAGACTGTCTTTTAAGAATCACACCTCCCACTGCGCCTTCAGTAATTGGCAATATTTCAGAGTATGGGAGAATGGGCCTTCAACCACCAGAAACAATCCAAAGGACCCTCCTCGCCCAGATAGTAGACATTATACCATATATTCATCATTTGAAAATATAAGTAACATCTACTGTGAGAAAAATTACATATAGGCCAATTATTTGTAATTCATGTAGTTTGTATTAGTCTCTGCACATAAAAAAAAATTTAGAAAATATGTATTAGTTGGGCTGTGGTTTCAGATACTCAGGATCCTAAGGCAGGTGGATCTCAAGTCCAAGCTGGGCAACAGAATAAGTTTAAGATGAGCCTGAGTCATGCAGTGAGGTCTTGTCTCAAAATAATAACACAAAAAGAATTGGAAACATAGATTGTGCCTAGAATCCTCCCAGTGAGAGGTTAGGGTGTGGCTCAGTGATAGAGTCCCTGCCTAGAATCCCCAGTGAGGGGCTGGGGTGTGGCTCAGTGGTAGAGTCCCTGCCTAGAATCCCACAGTGAGGGGATGGTGTGTGGCTCAGTGGTAGAGCCCCTGCCTAGAATCCCCCAGTGAGGAGCTAGGGTGTGGCTCAGTGGTAGAGCCCCTGCCTAGAATCCCCCAGTGAGGGGATGGGGTGTGGCTCAGTAGTATAGCACTATTTTTTAAGTCTATCTCTGGTAGCCCAGAGAAGAAGGAATAAAGGAACTACATAATATATAGATGCATAGATGTACCCAAATGATCACAAGACAAGGCTCTTTCTTTTGTATTTTATTATACTAGATTACATAAGGCTATTTCTATGTCACTGTATTATACTGTGAACATACTTCCCCTACCGCTCTCTCCTCCTCTTTCCCCCCACCCTCAGCACCATTTGCTTCTTAGACTGTTTCACTTTCATGGTGTCTATACAAATCTGTTTTTATGATCTATATACTCTAGGAGCCACAGAAGAAAGAAAATATGCATTGTTTAAAACAAGGCTCTGCCAAATAAAGTGTCAACATGCATGGTATTCTAACTGATTCGAACAGCATTTAACAGCAAGAAAAACCAAGGCTCAAAGGCAATTAGAGTTGATAAAAGTCACTAGTGAAATATGAATCCACACCAAAGGGCTCTGATAGCCAAAAATCTAATGTCCTTCCCAGTTGGCCAGAATGGCCTTAGCATGTGATATTTTATTTTATTTCTTAAATACTTGTTTTGTTTCTTCAGTGTTATATCTATGTGTCTCAGTGTGGGTGTCTATGGGGTCAGATGAGGGTATCAGATCCCCTGGAGCTACCTGACACGGGTGCTCGAAACAGAACTTTGGTCCTCTGCTAGAACAGCTCTCCAGGCCTATGTGTGATATTAAAATCTTTCTGAGCATTATGCAGAAGAAAATGGAAGTTCAATCGCCTTAAACGATAGCTGAATTGAAGCCAGTAATGGCTAATTTCCCAGAAGGAAAGTACCTGTCTCCCTGCCAACCCCTCCTCCTGCTATCCTGCTATGAGCCTTGTATCCCCAACTACTTTCTTGTCATCAATGACTCTGTACATCTACATCTTCTGTTTGGCTAATCACTGTGTGAGCTCCTGGGGCTAGCAATGGATGCTTCTTTCTCTCCACACACCTTCTGCTACGCTTTGATTGTGCTTAAGTGTCCTACATAGCATGGTACATGTGTTGGAATCTTGATCCCTGAGGTGGTGATGTGAGCTGGTAGAATTCTGAGATGGTGAAACCTAATGGAAGATCCCTGGGGGCAGTTAACATGGAAAGTTAATCTACTTCTTGAAGGACCCCAGTTTGTTCTTATAGGAGGCTATCACAAAAGATCAAGACCTAATCTAGGGGATAGCTCATGTGTAAGGTACCTGCCCTATATGTGCCAGGATCTAAATTTCAACTCCTAAGACCCTTGTTTTAAAAAAAAAGCCAAGGGAAATAGAGACACAAAATCATACACACTCACATGTCCACACAAAATTAGCGAGAATAACAACAATAAATAATAAGGATAGTACAGAGTAGATTTGCCTGGTGAACAACAACGGAACTTACAGGTTTTGTGTGTACATGCACACACACACACACATGTATTCTTACACCTATATACACACAGAATCAAGACTGACACCTCCTCTCTCTGCCTTCCAGATTGACCATGACACCTCCCCCCCTCTTCCTCCTCCCCCTCTTCCTCCTCCTCCTCTTCTTCTTCTCCTTCTTGGGAGAGTGCTTGCCTTTCAAGCACAGGAACCTGAATTTGATTCCCAAAATCATGTTATAATAGATAGATAGATAGAAAGATAGATAGATAGATAGATAGATAGATAGATAGATAGATAAATAGATAGGTAGATAGACAGATACATAGATTCGATACACAGATAGATGATATAGATGATAGATACATACATACATACATACATACATACATACATACATACATACATAGATTAGATACATAGATAGATGACATAGAAGATAGATAGATAGATAGATAGATAGACAGACAGACAGACAGACAGACTAGTGCTGGGCTAAAGTGAATTTTGGTTTAGCCAGTCTAGTTCTGGGCCATGGAGAAACACTCTTTTAAAATATAGCAATGTGGATAGCTCTGAGGAACAACAGCCAAAGTGTCTGGCCTCCCCACTCATGTGTTTGTACACAAACACACACACACATGCAGAGCAGAAGGAAAAGCTGATTGAACTCTCCCTGATGTCCAGGGAAGAGAGAGTAAAAAGAATGTAAGAGCCAGAGAATGGCAAAGAGAGATGTGCACACTGTCTTGCAGACATGACATGTTTATTACACTCACCAGCTCATAGAAGCTATGGTTACCTACGCAAGATCAAGCCAGCTACAACTACAACGTGGATGGTGTAAATGGTCTCTAGGCCCCAACCCTTACCACAAAGCTATTGGCAAGTGATGTCTGCTAGGGAAAGGGAAACCCTTCTTTTTGGAGGGTTTGGCCACTGTCCGGGTCCCATGCTTTCATGGATGACCCATTCACACACATGAGCAATACTCACCAGACTTCATCAGGTTATCAAAACAATCAATAAATAAAAATTTAAAAAGACATGAAGTTGGGAGGAGGCACGTGCTGAGAGTGTACAGGAGGGGAGGCGAGTATGATCATATTTCATTGTATACATGTATGAAAACTTCAAAAACAAAGACAAAATTTTCAATGATTTGAAGGCTCACCAAAGTGCTGTGGTATAAGTTCTAAACAATGATGGCAAAGGGTAGATTACAAAGTGGGTAGGGACCAGACAAAGGAGTGCTTGCACACCACAGTGACAGTGACTGTTCCCACCCATGCCATCTGTGTATCGAGGCAAACCCATCCGCCCTCATTCTGAGCAGGGAGCACTGATTAATTGCCAGGCTCTCAAGCTCTTTCAAGTCTGCTTTTAGACTCAAAGGTCTGACATTTCAAAGCATAAGCATTATGGGTTTGCATATCATAGCCCTGGTGTGTTTGTGAGGCGCCTGCAATTCCAGACACGTCAGCAGTCCCCTACAAAGGGAAAAAGTGGGAAGAGACGTCTTCCTAGTCAAAGGTGCCACGTTCCACGTCAGGGCCCTGTGTGCCTTCTGTTCTAAAGGGGCTCAGTAAGATGAGTCCACATTTGGTTCTCCTTAGAAATTCTCAGCAGCAGGAGCACCGCCTGCTCCCTAGAGAAATGTGGGGGCCTGGTTGGTTCATTTATACCTGGAAACTGCTAGTACTAGACCCAGCAAGGTAGAAGCCATAGTTCTTTCAAGGTAAGTTTTCTTTCCAGATGCCCCATCACTAGATTTCAAAAGGATGTTAACTTTAAAAGTTGAATTTAAGGGGACAGGGAAATAGCTCAGCTGGTAAAGAATTTGCTGTGTAGGAATGAGGCCCTGCGTTCCAGTCCCAGAACTCACATAAAAATCCAGAGGAGATGGTGCACATTTGTAATACAGCATTAAGGAGATGGAGACAGGTGGATCTTGCTGACTAACAGTGATAGACTGTCTCTAAAGTTAAGAGGAAAAGGTTCTAAAGACAGCTAACTATATATGCTTGCTGTGTAAGCATAATAACCTGGGTTTGGATGTTCAGGATCCACAGAAAAAAGCCAGGTGTGATGTGCATATGGAATGCAAGAACTGCAAGGGATAGAGACAGGCAGATCCTGTGAGCTCATTGGACAACCTGTCTAGCCAAACTGGCAAGCTCCAGGTTCAGTAAGAGGCATTGCCTCAAAAAGTACAGGGGAGCATGATAGATACACTTAACATTAACCTCTGGCCTCCACATGCACACAACATAAGTATGTACAGCTGCATACACACACATAAACACACACACACACACACACACACACACACACACACGTACACACTAAGATTTAATCCACTGTGGTACGGCTTCCCTTTCCCTAAAAGGTTTTGTACTGGGTCTCTAAGAAACACACAGATTCCGGGACCATAACTTTGCAGGAGTATGGCAGCCAGTTATCTCCATAATAAAAATAGCTGACATTTATTGAACACTTACCAACTACTGAATTCCTTCCTTGAGCTATCAGATAAAGCCAGTCCAGAAATCAGAGCTCAGGCCAGGGAGGAAAAATACAAAAGTGAGCACAAGAGGACCACACACAAACGTGTGGAAACAAGATGAGACTTCCCAGGGACTAACGACAACAGCCCTTCCAACACTGGGAACACTAGAGGGCTATTGTCTGCATACAACCCTCCAGCCACAGTCAGAAAAACCCAGAGCAACTGTGGTCTTTGAAATTTGCTAGGCACTCCTTTGACAACCTGGCCTGCCTGTCTAGGTCTCTAGACATTGCAATCATTTAGTGACCTCATCCTCTGTCTCCTAGGATGAGATAGTTTTTCTTATAATTCAGTACCAAAGCTCTAACAGGAAAAATGTGGTATGGTTATCTCCCTACCAAAACATAAAGACAACAAATGGAATGGCAGTCGTCTTCAGTACTTACTGTGAGCTGCTTTGCATGGAGTAGAAGTTCAATAAATACCCATCGAATGACTATATGAATTAATGGTAGACCATGTGATGTCATTATTTAGAAGTAGGAAAAACATTATTCTGATATTTCACAGATTCCAAGCCCCACTCCTACATAAAATTATATACTAAGGAAAGGTAAATTGAGGCTGAAAAGATAGCTCTATAGATGTCATTGTTGTGCAGGCATGAAGACTTGAAGACAGGAAGAATGGATGTTCACTGTCCCCCTCCACACAACATCATGCGTTGGAAAATTTGGTTCCCAGCAAGTAGTTATGGAATATCTAGGAGTGGGGGCACAGCTGGCAGAGGTGGGTACAGGGGTGCTTTTGAAGTCCATAGATACACAAGCCCCGCTTCTGGGCTGAGCTCTCTGCTTCCTGTCTACTACCATGATGTGACCAGCTTCCAGAAATTTCCACAGCTGAAAGCCATTAGGGTACTCATGTGTCCATCCATATTGAACTAACTCTGTATCATGAGTCAAAATGAATGTAGTTACAAGGACAGGATGATTGTCTTTTTAAAAAAAAATCGGATTACTTATTTATTTTATGTGGAGATAGTATCTCATGTGTCCCAGGCTTGCTTGACACTCTCTATGTAGTTGAGCATGACCTTTGGATGCTCCTCCCTCTACCCCCATGTACTAATACTACAGATGCACTTCACTGTGTCTGTTTTGTATGGTGCTTAGAAAAGAACCCAGAGCTTCATATATGCTAAACAAACCCTCTACCACCTGAGCCACATTCCCCAGCCTCAGCAATGAGAAAATGAACACACCACTGTTCAATCAATTTTAGCTCATGCCTTCTTGATTCCCTTGTGGTTTGGTAGAGTCTGTGTGTGTGCATGACCTCTATATAATTATTCCCAAATGCAAGTGTGTTTCCAAGGGGAACTCCTACTCTTGAGTCCTCTCCAGCCTGAGCATCTGGACCACTAATGTTCTCAGAACATTGGGTGATAAGGTCAAGGACTAGCTTCCATTCCACTGATGACTCTGATGCAGGACATATGTTCCAACATGAGAACAATAGAAGGATTAGAGCTGAGCTTGTGCTGTGTTAACCGTTTTCCACTTGGCCTTGAATTCATAGTCATCAGGCCTCAGTATTGATGTGAAATGTCTGTCATGGGCTTGAGGATTTAAATACTTGGTCTCCAGCTTTTTTTTTTTTGGAAGAGCGTGAAACCTGTAGAAAGTGGACACAATAGAGGAAGGAGTGAGCTTTGAAGTTACATAGATTAGTCCTATTACCTGTCTGCTCTTTGCTTCCTGTAGATGCAAAGTGGTGAGCTGCCTCATGCTTTGGTCACATAATGGACTGTATCTCTTTTTAACCTTGTGAACCAACATAACTCATCCTTCCTTCCTGAAGCAGCTTCAGTCTGGTATTTTGGCACAGCAGGAGGAAAAGTAAATGACACACACATACATCCTCTCAACTGCTAGGACTGTGGACACGAGCCACTCCTTGTTAAAAGTGTACATGTGATGGTTATTGCTAACTGTCAACTTGGTCCATTCTAGAACCATCTGAGAGTATAGGGCCTCTGGGTCTGTCAGTGAAGGATTACCTTGATTATTTTAATGGAGTTGGGAAGACCTGTTCCACTGCTGGAGATGCTGTTCCCTGCCTGGCATCCTGGACTGTAGAAGTGGAAAAAGGAAGCTGAGCAGCATCATGCCTTCATTGCTCCTCCATCCTAAGGACAGACACAATGGGACCAGTCAGCCTTCTGCCCCTGCCCTCTACTTTCTCTTGCCCACCATGATGGACTGCATCTCCCAAGAACTGTAAATCAAAATAAACTCTATTTTAAGTTGCTTTTGTACTGGTATTTTCCCAAGTGCACGGGAATCCCTGGGTTCAATCCAGACCACCACACAATATTATAACAACAGTAACAATAGCAACAGTTAGTGTAAGCAAGAGAGATAGATAACCTAGGATAGAAACACCAAAGCATATGTAGAGTTAATCATAGAATAAATCCAAATGGTTCACAGGCTGCATATGCTTGGTATGGGTTACATGGCCAGTGACTACTAAGTCTTCAGCTGTCCACATGACCAAGAGATGCCTGAGTAATTCTACAGACAACTTTCCTTTGAGAAGTACACTACAATGAAGTCTTAAAAGAAGGTGAAGTGTGCTAACGGTTTTTGTTTTGTTAAGGATCTCACCATGCAATCCAGGCTGGTCTTAAACTAGTATTGTACTATCTCCACTTTCCAAGTGCTGGAATTAAATGTGTGTGACACCGCATTGAACTCTAACAGTCTTAAGAACTGAGTGAAGGCCAGGTATCTCAGGCAACCAAGCTTACTAAGCTAGGAGACATGTCCATCAAGGCCACAGTGACCCCAGAACCACCTTGTATTCTCCTTACCCACTGCATCCTCCTGCTCTCCCTGCACCCTACCAGACTCTCTCCAGTTCCCATCCACATTAACTACTTTCTCAGTTCTGCATGGTACATTTGGCTCCCCCAAACTCAGGGAACCCTTTTTCCTTCGCAGTAGGGCTTCTGCACACAGTTTGTAACAGTCAACTTTTTGTTCACTGTCAAGGGATACCCAAGGCATCTAACTCACTACAGAGGTTTATTTTGTCCAGTTTAGGAAGTTCAAAGGCATCTGCTTCCTTCTGGTGAGGGCTTTCTGACAGAGCAGTCCTGAGACAATTCACAAGCATCATCAAGCACCTGTGTGACTGCCTGGCTCTTTTGTTCCAAAGCCACCGGGGTTCAATCTTGGCAGCTCCACCTGAATGCCCTCATCAGAACATAATCACTTTCAAGGGTTCCACCATTTCTCCACCCTCTTAATACCATTTTCGTGTGACTCGAGCATCAAACTCCAGGAAGAATTCCAGGAGACAATTCTATTTAAATTACAGTGCTGGTACTGGTCCTCTGAGCCTTCTCACATCCTTCATAACAGATTACCCAAGTTATGACTCCTTCTGCTTTCCTTATCCCCTCACAGGTCATGCATGGGTAAAATCTACAAGAGAAGACAGCAGCTGCCCACTCGATTGGATTGGAACAGACATAGACAGCTGGTACTCTACACATGGATGTATTCCGATGTTTGACATCACTGTGACAAAACGTTTGACAGAAGCAATATAATGAGGGACAAGGTTTACTTTGGATTACAGTTTCCTGTAGTATCATCCACTATGGTGGGTCAGCATGGAGGCTGTCACTGGTCAGTCCATTTTGTGCTAGTTTCTCAGTGGAGTCAACCAGAAAGCAGAGAACAAGTCTGGGACCAACAACAGGATGTCATTCAAGGCCTGCTTCTGGTGGTCTAGGACAAACCAGCTAGATCTCATATCTCCACAGCCTCTCAGAGCTGAACCAAGTGCTCAGACACCTAAGCCTGTGGAAGATATTCAGAACCAAACCACATTGCTAACCCCTAGTTGCTTATTTTTATCTTACTAAGAGGTCTGTTTGTACAGCAATTCCTTTGAATGAGGCATTCTCTTCTGGGTGGAAGAAGGAGGCTAATAAGGTTCAAGAAATAAAGGAAACTTGTACATCCCAGGAAGATCCTGCAACTTACAAGATTTATAGGATTTCCCTCTAGTTATAAGCAATAACTATGATTGGTATGAAAGATTCTATGGTGGAGCTGCCTGCAAATTGTGCATGAAGCTCCAAGGATGGGGCTTTTGTGAATTGTTGATCATGCTAGGGTGGCATTTTATTCCGATTGTGTTTGAGTACCCCATGGTCTCAAAAATAACTTCAATGAACTCACTAGTTCACTAACCTAGAGTTGGATGAAACCATTTCTTTGGTCTGTCATCAATACCTATCTGGGGTAAATAGGCAATTGTTGTGTCTCCCCAAAGAAAAGATCCACAACAAGATCAGAACAGAGTGCATGTCTACTTTGGATTTAGTCACAACAGCCAAGTGCAGAGATGTTCAAACCACATTGCTATACCAGATGTGGTTGAGTCTCAGGTGTGGCTGACTCAAAGTGAGCCACTGGAAAGCTGGTGTGCTTGCGCGCCCTATGCAGGCCCCTTATCAGGGTCTATTGGATTTGAAATCTCTCTTCAAGTTGCCTTGGAAATAATCACCAAGACTGTCCTAGACAGTCTCTCATCTCAGTGAAGTAGCTCTATGGAGTGCTTCGTTCTTACCGATTTTCACACCATTTTAGAGAAATTGCATATGTCCCCTCGAATAGTCACACCAGCTGCTGGAGGTAAATATGATTGTAATGGCTGCTGCGTGATAAACACAGCAACAGAGTCCCAGACAGTGGGGCGAATTGGAAATTCAGACCCAAATCTGTTCAGTCTAAAACTCATGCATATACTATCATCCTTGCTGGAGACACACAGCAAGGTCAGTTGAGCTCTTGGAATTGGCAAAGAGCAAACTACTTCCGCTTAATGAGTAGGAACTAAGGGATAACTCTCTTCATATCCCTTCCTATTACAGCCCTTACAGAGAGCTTGCAACCCCTGATTTTAAAACAACTGTTCCCATAGCAACACCCTAGCAGCCTCTCTTGTCTGTCACAGTGTTAAGAAAGTTGGTTCAGAGACCTGATGATAGTCTATAAAACTTGCAGAGGTGACACCAACATGACCAGCTGACCATAACATCACTCTTTAAATATCCTAATGTAGTCACAGCAAAAATTTAAAAACTATTTCTGTTTCTGTCCTCATGACCATACAAAAGGAATAAAAAGGAAAAATGCTCCCCTGGGGAAGTCTAGAATATTCTTTGTGTTTTTAAAGATTTTTAAAATTTTTATTAAGTTTCCTGTAGTTGCTTTCTTATGTCTAGTCTTTTGCGGGCCCACCACCCAGCTCCCAAATACATACAGAGAGACTTATTCTTAGTTATAAATGCCCGGTCTTAGCTTGGCTTGTTTCTAGGCAGCTTTTCTTAACTTAAATTCTCCTGTCTACCATTTGCCTCTGGGCTTTTATCTTCCTCTATTCTATATATCATTCTTTACTTCTTATTCTGTGGCTTGCTGTGTAACTGGGTGGCTGACCTCTGGTGTCCTCCATTCTCCTCAATCTTCTCTTTTCTTCCTAGATTTCTCCCTCTCTTTATTCTCTCTGCCCGGCAGCCTCATCTACTCTTTCTCTTGTCTAGCTACTGACATGCAGCTCTTTATTAGACCAATCAGGTATTTGAGACAAAGTAAAACAGCTTCACAGAGTTAAACAAAAGCAACATAAAAGAATGCAGCACATCTTTGCATCATTAAACAAATGTTCCACAGCATAAACAAATGTAACACATCTTCAACTAATATTCCACAACAGTGCATTTTATGTATATATATACAGGTGCTTAGGAAAGCAGAAAGAGGCTGTTAAATCCCTCTGGGAGCTGGAGTTACAGTACTTGTGAGCTACAGGTACAGGGACTTGACCTAGGTTCTCTAGAAGAACAGCAAGTACTCTTAACTGCTGGGTCATTTTTTCATCACTTTTTCCCCCTAAACTACGTGTATGGGTACATGTAAGTGTATTTATATACATGCATGTGTATGTGGAATCCAGAAAACAGCCTCACTTGCCATTCCTCAGGAACATCTTTAACACTTGTTTTTTTGGGGGGTGGGGCAGGAGGGTAGGGCCTCTTTCACTGGCCTGGAACTCACTAAGGAGGCTAAGTCAGCCATCCAGCAAACCCCAGGGATCTTCTGGTCTCCACCTTCCCAGTGCTGGGATTACAAAACACAGCCATCACACCTCGCTATGCTTTTTAACGTGTGTTCTGTAGATTGAACTGAGGTCCTATATGCCTGCAAGGCAAATGCTTTACCAAATGAGCCATCTCCCCCAGTTTCCAGGATGATGTTTTGAATCTAAAATATGATACATGATGTTTACAATGTGAATTCTGGACTAGAGAGCTGTCTCAGTCGTTAATGTGCAGTTATTTCAAAGCATTGGCAAGACAAAGTGCCAAACGCTGACGTACAGTTTTCTAAACACCAACATTCCATGTCCTCTGCTTAGCCTTCGGAGCCACCTCGTTGTCTCCTATTCTGGTATCCTTTCTTGTGCAGTGATAAAATACCACAACAAAAAAGCAACTTAGGGGAGATAGTTTATTTTAGCTCACAGTTCCAGGTCATGGTCCATCACTGAGAGAAAATCAAGACATAAACCTGAAGCAGCTAGCTATGCCCCGAGTCAAGAGCAGAGAGACATGTTGTGTTTATTTTCATTTGATCTGTGTGAGTGTTTTGCCTGCATGAATATAAGTAGACCATGTGCTTGCCTGGTGGGGATGGAGGTCAGACAGGAACTTCAACTGCCCTGGGACTAGTGGCTGGCAGCTACCACATAGGTGCTGGGAGAAGAACTCAGATCCCCCAAAAGAACAAGTGCTCTTAACCACTGAATCATCCAAGGGCAGAGAAAAATACATACATACGTACCTGATACTCAGCTCCTGACTCTCATCCAGTCCAGGACTCTGAGTCAAGGAATGGTACCACGCACTTTCAGGATGAGTCTTTCCATGCCAATTAACTTAATCCCCCACAGACATGCCACAGGCTAACCCAACATAGACAGCTCCTCATGGTGACTGTCTTCCCTGGGTGATTATAGGTTATGGGTATTTAGCCTTACCTTGGTTCCTGGCATAGACTCTCTTAAGTGACAGGGATGAGAAGAACACCTTTTGTCATTGTTGCTGTTGTTGTTATTTAGTATAATCTCTTTGTAATTAGACCAGAGCATATGCTAATGAAGTGACCCTTGGAAAATGCAGCAGATGGGACCAGTTCTGTTATTAAACGTTCATATGTCTCAGCCTCAACTTCAGCCTCCAAGAAGGAGACAGTCTAGAGGTTGAGTTAGTCACTGATGTCTAGTGGTTTAATCTACAACATCTATTTAATGGAACATTGATAAAACTTCAAATAAAGAGTTTCAGAGAGAATACAATGAATATAACAAAGTACAGAGAAGGTGGTAATCTTTAAGAAGGCATGAAGACTGCATCTTTTCGTGTCTTAGCCCATGCACCTCTTTACCTGTTTGTTTAGATGCATCTTTTCTGTAGACCCTTTATAATAAACCACAAAACCTGCCATTTCATATGTCTTTCTGAATTCCATGTGAGCCCTTATGGAAAAATTGCTCAATCTGAGAGGGGATTATGGATGCTTTTAACTGATAACCAAGTGGAACAGAAGTGAGAGTATCCCTGGTACCCATGACTTTGGGGAAAGCAAGGTAGCTGTAGCAGAGGTTGGTCACATGTTGGTGGATCTGGAAACACTGTATCTGACCAGAGTTATATTTACAGCACTAAGCCCTTCACTCTTGAAGTCTCCCCCAATTCCATGTAGGTAGTATAAGCATCGGATTAAATTCATACATTTGATCTCAACTGGTCTCAGAAGCTAAGCAGGATACAGCCTGGTTAGTGTTTGAATAGGAAAATTGAAGGAAATCATAAGACACATAGTGTCTAGAGAGGTGGATACTGTTGATATATATCTGAGGGGTTAGGGATAGAGCTAGGGTGAGGATACTCACTTGATGGTTTGTCTCTTTGGAATGTGCAATGACCCTTGTAGACTCATTTGAATACCTAGTTCTGACATGGTGGTGCTATTCAGGAAAATTATGGAACCTTTGACATGGGTTTCTGGAGTTGGGGGTGGATCTTAAAGGTGATGATACCCGCCTGAGATCTCTGATTTCTGATCCCCCATGATATGACCAACCACAGCGAGCTCTACAGACCATGAATTGAGCTACCCCAGCACCCTGCTTCCCAACTGTAATGAACTGTATCCTTTTAGCTGTAAGCCAAAATCAGTCTGTCTTCCCATAAATTGTTTCTGTGAGATATTTTGTCACAGTAGTAAATATTAATACACCTGGCATGCCTAAGACCCCTCAGCTCCATCTCCAGCACCAGAGGGGAAAAATAAGATAAACATACTTTTGGTCTATCTAATAAATTCTTTAATTTTTTTATTCACAAATTTTTATTCACATTTTTATTGACCATATAATGAATTCCCAATAGCAACTTGATTTGTGAAAAACTGACCAAAAATCAAAATTAGGTTCCAACTTTTGATTCAATCCACTTTCTTTTAGGAAATATTTCTTCATACTTGGTTTTAAACAGCTTGTCTGTGTTACCAAGGCTAACTTTGGCTTCTTTCCTCTTCATTTTTGCTAAGTTTATTTTGCAAAAATGCATTTTCCCAAGTTTTTTTAAACGTGCTTAAAAAAATAAAGCAGTGTGTTTACAATGTTAATAGCCTCATTTTAATTTGCTCATATTCTTGTTAATAATGAAATCTATTTAATGTGAGTTAAAACTAAAAGGCTGCCTGGGTAATTCACAAACATTTAAACCCTGCAGCAAATTCTATGAGGATTCGCTGTTAATATTCTTAAGGACTTTCAATGGATAGATTAACCAGGCCTTGGCATCAGCAGAAATAGCAAACAAATTAAAATTGGGCTCTTGGTAACTATCAAGGATATGAATGCTCACACCCTTCAGTACAATACTGGATACTGGATCCAGCTGTACGGGCACCTCCCACAACATTTTATTGAATAAGCATTCTAAGAGTGACTGAGATGAGGGGATGACCTTACCTTATCTCTCTCAGGAAAGCGCAGAAGAGCATTGATCAGACTGAAAATAATACAGCCCTGCTTGGCGCTCATCTTACAGCCATCCCTATTTGTAGCAGAAAGCAAATTTTTCTTTGAGTAATATAATTTACACTGAATGCACATTTTATTAAAATTCTGGCCTTGGAGACATCTGAAAATCCATTCTCAGACCTTTGAGACCCTTGCAATGTCTAAATGATCCCCTGTTTTCACGGTGGATTTCAACTTCAAGAGCAGTGCCCACTGCTGGAAGAATTAAATGCCCTTCAGGTTTAAGCTCTTTGAGAATTCAGTTTATATTAAAAGAAAGCACTTTGCTATGTACTTATACATTTAAAAAGTAGGTCTTACCACAGAGCTTTGATACCAATCCTGTTTAATCTTTACAGCAATCTTTGGCAGGAAGAATTCATGTTGCTACTCAGAGCTGAAGCTTCTGACGCTCAGAGAGACTAGGAGTCACTTCCAAGTTCACACAGCTAATGAGATAGAGATGTGTTGTATTTGGTTTCTGGCCCGGACTTTCAGGCCTTGTCCTGAGGTTCTGATCCACTGGCCAGCAGTCCTGAAGTCCCACAGAGACATACAGACACTTATGTATTTTTATGTTGATCAGCCTAGGGCCCCTGCATATAATTTGCTAACTCTTTACTCTTAACCTAACCCATGATTCTTATCTTGTTCAGCCATGCGGCTTGGCACCTTTTCTCAGAGCAGCATTTCAGCTTCTTTCCTCTGCACCTCCTGGCATCTTTCTGGAGTCTCTGCTCTGTAGCTGAGATGTTCCCAAAGTTTTCTTTGTCTAGTAGCCCTGCTCACACTTCCTGTGTGCCTCTGGCCAATCAGCTTTTTATTAAACCAGTAGGAAGGACAAATATTTAAATGTACCATAATCCCACTACATAGATGCACGTTCAATTTGAATCTTCTGGTTTATATGTTAAAGCAACAGAAAATGCTTGTCATATAGAGACCCTCTCAATCAGATGGTGTCTCTGTGTGTACGACCTCAGGGGTCATTCCTCAGGGGTAGTACACCTTGTTTCTTTTAGATGGATTCTCTTATTGGCCTGAAATTCACCAAGCAGGCTAAACTGACCAGCCAGAAAATCTTAGGAATCTTCCTATTTCTGCCTCCCCAATACTTGAATTAGAGGGATGCATGCATACACTTGGTTTTATGTGGTACTAGGAATGTAACCCAGAGTTCTGGGCATGTTACCAATTGAACTTCATAACATAGCCCACACAAATTGCTTCTGTCACCTCTTCTGGTCAACAATCACTCAAGAGCAACTAATCCTGCACCCTATGTGTCCAGTCTGGCCTGGTGCTATACTAGAGCAAAGCTATACTTATTTCTTTATATATTATCTATGTCTGTTTAGTGCTAGAAAGACAAATTGGAGTAGGTAGCTGCAAAGATTACACAGCCAGCAAACCATGAAAAGCCTGGCTATCTAGATCTTTATGGAAAAGGCTGAGTGGTTTCTGTACTGAAAGTGAAGTTCAAAGTCGGTCAAGCTGGGACTAAGCATGATAATATGTGCTGGTTCCGTTCCTTATGTATGATGGAGCCACTCCATTTTATCTGGAACCTACCTCTCCGGCACCTACAACTATGTCCAGCTTTTTGTTTAGTTGTAAATGTGAGTCTGAATACTGATCTTACATCTTCCTGCTTACATCACAGATACTTTCCCAACTGAGCTATTTCCCCAACACTTATAAAATGTTTTTCTTCCCTAAACCACAGAGGAGACAGATTTCAATGGACAGAGTAAATAAATATTATCAGGCGTTTCCCCCTCTTCACCCACTGAATGCTCTAATGTGAGCCTTCTGCTTTCTGGAGTGTACTGGCGCTTTCTATGATCTGTCTTGCGCCTTTTAAAGCATAAAAGCCAAATGTCACCTTCTGGGAACTGTACAACATGAGGGGCTGTCATTCCCGTGACAGAGCACTCTCGGGAACAGTGCCGCTTCAAAAGGCATCAGACAGGTAATGACACTGTGAGTTATTTGTTGCCAGAACAGGGAATATTTTGAGCAGCTTGTGGCCACATTGTGGTTGCATCAAAGGATATTTTGGTCCCAAGACAAGGGAGTTTCCAAGACAGACAACTTCCTGCAGGTCTTTAGCATTTGGTGCTCTGAGAGCTATACCGTCTTCTTTGTGACACGTTCAATGTCCTTGTGACAAGTTCTCTGGCCTCTCTGGAGCTTGGTTACCTTCTCTGTAAAAATGATTAGGTCACACTGGATAACGAGTGAACACTTGGTGAGGACTGTGTGTTGAAAGCCTTTGCAAACTGTCACTCCATAAGCGAGCCCAATGCATATACATATGATACCAATTTGGGGGAAAACATGGGGGCCAAATCTGTGGGAAATTAACTTATAGAGCAGTGAGGGTCTCAGTTAGCTACAGAAACAGTCTAAATGGATAAGATGAGCGCTTAAGCCAAATGGCTTCTATTTGAATCCAATAGGAGTCAATTCATTTTAATAATTTAATTTTCAGGAGCTCTATGGCAGACTCACTGGATAAAGTGCTTCCATACAACCATGAGAAACAGTGTTTGGATCTCTGGCTCCTACGTAAAACATGAGAAAGTGTGGGGACTGTCTGTAATCCTAGCATTCAAGAGGCAGAGACCTTCAAGGATCCCCAGACAAACTGACCAGCTAGACTATGGGGGATTGACAAGTTTCATGTCCAGCCAAGAGACCCTGTTCCAATAAAGAAAGTGAAACACACACATTGGAGAAATATACCTGATGCTAGCCTCTGGCTTCCACACGTACAGATGCTTGCACGTAGACATGCACATACACTATATATAAAAATATATATACATGAAAAAAAACAGTTTTGAATTCTTTATATATAAATCAGGTCTAGGGGGAGCTGTATTAACTTTCCTTCTTGCTGCAACAATACACCAGATAAAAGAAACTTGAAATTTGGCTCACAGTTTGAAGGTACAGTCAACTATGTCAGGGAAGATGTAGCGGAGCAAGAGGCGGCTGGTCATATGGCATCCTCTACTTGGAAGCAGAGAGAGATGGATGCTGATGCTCAGCTCACTTTCTCTTTTACTCTTCAGTTGAGTCCACAGCCCACTTGATGGTGCCAAGCACATTCAGGGTGAGTCTTCCCACCTCGATTTGGAAACACCCTCACAGACAAGCTCAGGTGTGTGTCTTCTAGGTGATTCTAAACACAGGAACATTTAAAATGGTAACTATCACATTCTATGTCCTTCCCTTTCTCAGCCTTCACCGTCAGCCCCCTTACTCATTTCAAATAGACCCCTTGCTACTTAATATGTACACAATATCTATCTACACTGATATAAATATATACCAGCCATGAGAGAGAGCACGCAATGGCTGTCTTTTTTTTTTTTACTGTGGTTAATTTTGTTTTATATAATTGTGTCGATTCTGTTCATTTTTATATAGATAACACAATTTTGTTCTTATGCTATTCTCTGATTGACCTATCTCTTGTCAGGCATGAACCCAGCAATAAGTAGGGAAAACATATTAATTTTTCTCCTCTGCTGTCCAATTCTTTCAATGAAGCTGAAAGGCTGACCTTCCTGTTAAAGATAAATTCCAGCCTGGAGAACCTCCAGGCAGGCAAGCAAGAGACCAAAGCAGAAGCCTGTTTTATTATGAAGTTGAATGACAGTGGTGCATTTATTACAGTAATCAATAATCTCAGAATAGAGAAAGAAATTTCACATTGGAGCAGCATGAACTATTTACAAGGGCTGGATTGCTTTTTGCTCCAAGCATAAGTACATATTGTAGGTAGGAAAGGGAAGGACCAGTCTCCAGAGCATTCCCAGGAAGTGTTCGGGTTCTGAAATATTTAAACTAATAATGTGTCAGCTATAGGAATTTGGATGATAGCAGCCTAAACATCCCTTTTGACTTGACTAAATATTTTCCCATGCAACTCCTACAACTATGTTGAATTAATTCAGAGACATATCTAGACAAAAGAAAAATGACAAAGGACTCACAGAATCCCTGTTAAGAGAAATAATAGGGCCCTTTGTTTAGCAGTACCAGCTCTTGAAATGGATACTACACATGTACCCGACCACCAAGCCATGGCCCCTGTGTCTAACTACAGGAAACTATCACTGAATCATGCATGTTCCTAGCCTCTTACTGGGAGATTCTAGGCAAGTGTTAAATTGCCAAGTCATGTCTTTTTTGCTTTAGTGAAGGATTCTAGTCAAGCGCTCCACCAGTGAGCAATCCCCCCCCAGTCCTTCCCTGTGGGATTCTAGACAAGCATTGTACAGTGCTTTTAACTAGCATGAATTACCTCAACAGGTAGAGTTCTCTAGAGCAGCAGAAATAATATATATATATATATATATATATATATATATATATATATATAAAGAAATTCTGCCTCCAAAACCAAAATAAAACAAAATCAGAAACTATAATTGGATCTTTTAAATAGAGTAGCTAAGTGATAGAGCACCTGCCGAGAATCCCCTAGTGAGGGGCTAGGGTGTGGCTCAGTGGTAGAGCACCTGCCTAGAATCCCCCAGTGAGGGGCTGGGGTGTG
>PVIH01009886.1:0-79215 GCA_004025045.1 Sigmodon hispidus | reverse complement strand
CCCTTGTCTATTTACTGATTTCTTCACTTATTGTATTTTTAGCTCTAGGATTATAATATATTATCTTAGTAATGGTGTGACATGTTTATTCTACTGATTTCTTCAGCTGTATTTCATTAGGCATACTGTGACTTTTTAAAAAATCTTTTTCTGCATCTGTTTAGGTATTTCCATCAATTCATTTATACCATCTATTACAACAAATTCCTTTTTCTCTTCCATATACCATTCTCAGAACTAGTAATAATTTATTAAAATAACATATTTAAGCATAATATTCACTCAATGACATCCATCCTCAGCATTAGCAATTTACTAGATGACATATAAATATAATATAAATATATACTCAATGACACAATATATAATAGGTAATGGCACAATGACTCAGTGACATAAATACAATATCACTCAAAACACAATTGCTATTAAGTGTGCACTGACCTTCCAGTAGTCATCTTGTAAGCTGTAATATTTCTGGTAAGATGACAATGCTGAAAAAGAAAAGATTAATTATCTTTAGAAAAGATTAATTATCTTAAAGTCAAAAACTGCTTCATGTTTCCACAAAGAGATACTAAAAACAAATATGTCATCTCCCAACTTTCCAGAAAGACCTTTAGAATGCAACAGTAGACCACTAGATTCTGTAAACCCAAACTAAAAATTTCTAACACTGGTGGGCAGTAGAGATCCACATAATTGTTTTATCTTTTATACCCAGATGTGGTCCTACAGCTGCAAAAAGTGCAGACAGGAAATAAAACCAACGGGAAATGTCCTACAGGGGAGATTTTAAAAAGAGGACAAAAGAGCAGGAAGGTACAGAAGGAAATACTCCAATAAAAAGATAAAAGAGATAAAGATACTTGCTTGCTCAAACACTGCTTACAATATGATCTCTAATAATGAACCAAACAACATGTAAACAACAAGAAAAATAAAAATTGTTTATTCTCAAATTGATCCCACAGTCTTACAACATTCCACTGTCTTCTGATATCCATGGCTACACTGGCTGTGGCAGGCAGGAATAGAAAAATGCCTCAATGATTAAAAATACATTTGCTCTTGTAGAGGATCTTGAGATCTGTTTCCAGCACCCATGTCTGGTGGCTCACAACTACCTGTAAATGCAGCCCTAAAAGATCCAAAGTCCCAAAATAGGCACCCCAAAACACTATCATTCACAAACATCCACACATGCTTACCTGATATTTCCAAAATACTTTAAAAAAAAAAAAAAAAAAAAACCTTTACTTACAATTCTTTTGTTTATAACTATAATTTTAAAACTTCATGAAACTGTTAGCATACTCCAACTTTCTAGTCAAGGAATCATGAAGAAATTGGCTCAAATCAATAGTTGTCAAGGCATCCACATAACATACTTCCTTATCAGCCAACTTAGAGTCTCACTGAGAGCCTAGCAACAGCCACTGTCCAGTGCTCCTGATTTCTGAAAATCTGTCTAGCAAAAGAGGCTGTTGCTCTCAGATCTCCTGACCCTGCCCAGCCAATAAGAGACAGCTTGCTGGAGTTCTTTGGCAGACAGGGCCTATTCTTTTGGGTACATGCCGCCTTCCTCTTACCGTAATGTGCTAGCCCATCCTCTAGAAACTTTGCGTTAGAGAGTGTATTGCTAGGTTATAGAAGGATTGGAGTGAAGGATTGGAGCACAGGAAAAAGCAAAGAGAGCAGGAGGAAGAATAGCTTAAAAGCTGGTTTTCCACGTCCCTTTGTGTTACTACTTTTTTACCTTCCCTTTTAGGACCCTTTATAGGATTTTTGCTATTAATAGCTTTTGGACCATGGGCCTTTTACAGGCTCACTAGATTTATTTACCAACAGGTAGACTCCTTTCAGAACATCTGTGCAAACAACTTGAACTTACAGAGATTCTGTAGCCCTTTCCTAAGTGACTCTCTGGCCTGACATTCAACAATTAGGCTGCCTAGCAACCCTTTCCTTTGTGACCCTCTGCCCTGCCAACCTCCCTTTCTCTTCACTATATAAGCCCCCTGAGAAAAACAAAAAATTGCAGTTTGAACAGAATAATGTTTTGCTGCCATGTTCTTCATGTCTCTTGCACCTTTCCATTTCTTCCCTCTAGGTGGCAGGTCCCCTAGGTCTGGTCAGACAACAGCTAAGCAATATCACTGGATAGGGATACAGAGTGGGGGTGGGATGGGACACTTAGGGATGCTTGCAGGAGTGTATATAAGGCTCTCTCCATTGTTGTTAGGACCCAGCAATATACTTTTACAATTAAACACTGAAAATGCTTCATCATGTGTCTCTAGTAAAATGAAACAGTTTATAATATAAAGCATATTACAAATATACCACACAATCCTACAGGGCAAGCTGACTAGTCATAGAGAAATCAAATTGAACTCTAATGGAGATGTTAAAAACAGAAAGGAGTAACTAAGACCCCTGGAACTGGACTACATAGTGTTTTATTAACTTTGAATTTTCTCCATGCTAATGAGAAAGGAACAACAGCTGCTGAAAGGCATTGGACTATAGAAAAAATAAATGAGCTCAAACTGCCTGTCTATTTCAAAGATGTACTGATCTCAGAATGGAAGCCAGGTTATGTGATATGTTGGGGAAGGGGTTTTGTTTTTGTTTCCACAAGTAAAGAAAAGCTATAGATGCCACCAAAATTAATAAAGACTTGATTTGAAACAGAGAAACTTCTTGATAAGGAGAAATGATGGCCATCCACCCATGTGACTACTCTTTAAGTTGTAAGAAAAACTAACCAAACAAGGGACAGGGCAGGGTTTTGGTTTTGTATATACAGAAAATTAGAAATACCTATCTTCAAAAAGTCAAAAGACCAGATGTCTAAAGCAGGAGAGACTATCCAGAAAAAATTTATAAGCAAAAAGAAAATATAAAAGAAAAAAAAAAAAAAGAAAATTAGACCTATTGGTACCAATATACTCTACAGGATAAAATCTCACTGCTTAATATCTATATCTGTTTATTTCTAAGAAAAGTTGAAGTCCCAGTTAAATTATAAATTAAAGGTGGCTTTGGAGTTGGAATGTGGCTCTCTCCTTCTCTAAACCCAAACATAGTTGTTAATGGAAAATGCAAGATCTCTGTATCATATCAGAAGAGCCACCTGATATGGGACAAAAGAATGACTAAAAGTAAGGGATTATTGTTACAAATTCTATGCTGAATAAATTTTTATGTTAAAATTTGTAAGATTATGTATATTTTAGGGCTGGAAAGATGACTCAGTGGTTAAGAGCACTGACTGATCTTCTGGAGGTCCTGAGTTCAATTCCCAGCAACCACATGGTGGCTCATAACCAGGTTATATTGAGATCTGGTACCCTCTTATGACATTCAGGCAGAACACTGTATACATGATAAATAAATAAATCTTTAAAAAAAATTATTCCCCCAAGAAAGATTATGTATATTCTAAACTTTTTGTCATGATATTGTTGTTCTATACTAACTGTAGAAAAAAGGCTCTATCTAGCTTCCTATACATTGTTTTGGTTTTGAGTCTCTTATCTTTTCTACAGGGAACCATACCTAAGTACTACTAAGATATTTTCTGAGAACCTCTGAAGTTTACAAAAGGAAGATGGAGTCTCACAAGGATGATTTCACATGGACTATGACAAAGGCACTAGGCTGACAAACACTAACCAAAGATCAGATTTGAACTACAAACTGCTCAGGACAATTTCAAAGTGGCTAGTTGAGATGAACCAGCCTCAAAGACTACTCTAGCCAGGACCTGAGACAAGCCATGCACTTTCCTGTTATGCAGAGACTGGATAACAATTGATAGAGCTACTTGACAATTAACCATTTTTTTCCTTTCAGGATCCCCTACAGATAGCATTGCCTTCTAGACAGTTTAAGCCCTTAAGAGGTAGGGTGAGTTGTTTTTGATCTTTCAATAATTATCTTTATTTAGGGTGATTGTTACAAAATGTTATTGGTTATCATTAGGAAAAATGCTGAATGAACATGGGAAGATTAGATTCAGGATTCTGGTTAAAAAAGAAAAAGGGATACAGGTATGATAAAAGGGTAGATTTGTTGAATTTTCTCTAAGAAAATGATATATGGATATAATAGGAGATAAGAGTAGATTATTGAATCTGCTTTAAAAAGCAACTATTAGTTTAAAATAATTTACCTCAGATTGGATTTTTTGTATATTTATACAAATTGTGTATATTGATAAAGTTGAGAGTAATTTTATTGTACATATATTACTACACTTTTTCAAGGTATTGTATCTATACACTATATCTAACAATGCAATAGAAATTTCTAGTCCTTGAAGGTTATTATTACCAACTAATGAGGATATAAAGAAATACAGGTTAGTAGTTAGACACTACAATGAAACATAATAGTGAAGATATGTTTTCAAGGTCGAACAGATATATTTTAGATAGACATGTCTTCTCCAAACACTTAGAGATCTACAGAATATCAGGATATTTTAATAACAGTTTCTTTTTATTTTTATGACAAAAAGGTATGTCTGCTCATGGCAACATCAATCTACTGCAGAGAAGATGATCGGCACTGAAGAAACTCCACTGAAGTTCATCATCTTTGTGGCAAAAGTTAGCCACTGGGCAAGAAAGTGCCTTTGCTTCAACTACTGACAGTATGATGTCCAAAATGGACAAGGAACATGCACAAAAAAGAACTGGTGAAACTTGCAAGGACTAAGTAGGAAGGTTTTTAAGAATATCCTGTTTTACAGAGAAGTCTGTCAGATACTATGCCTGTAGGCCAAAGAAGGATACTCCAATGATGCAGAGGAGCCTTGAGTGACTGTCCAAGCAGCCAGCTATTTCATTTTTCACATATTTTTGGAAGTTGCTTGCTTGAACATCCTCTTTACTTAGCTAATATTATTTCTTAGGTCTCTAAGGAAGCTGAAGATCAGATAGCTATAGTTAGTTTTCTAGTACAGTTTTAGAAAAGAAACTCACTAAGGGGTTAAAGTATATAAGTTTGAGAGACTTCAAAAGATAGCTTTCAGTTAGAAATACAAGTTAGATAGTAAGCAATTTAGCTACCATCCTTTGGATTCATCAAAATAGGATAGATAATGGAATATTTTCTTTGAATTTGTCAACTGTTAATGGACTAGACATTATTGATATAATTATTGCTTGTATATATTGCATATAGTTACTATACCTATTGTATATAGTTTTTTCCTATATTTGTTATAAACTTTTTTTATTTTTGACACAAAAGGGGAAACATATGGTGATACATATTTAATAAAATTAGTCTGGAATATCAAGAGAGTTAACCACAAAGCCAATCCTTGAAGGTCAGGAAGTAGGCACCCATACCTTTAATCCTGGCTTTCAGAATTTCAAAAGAAGAAGTTAAGATGGCTAGAGGGAGAGAAGAGAGGTTTTTCAGCTTTCCTATACACTTCCATGGTAAACTGAGAAGACAGAGGTTTGGAATCTGAGGATTTAGTGGTGACAGGCCTAAAGAGGTAGAGATTGAGAAATGGCTGTGATTTGTTTCTCTATCTCTCCGAATCTCTGATATTCTAGCTTTTTCCCAACATCTGGCTCCAGGTTTTTATTATAATACTAAATAGAATTCGTGCAATAGAATATAACAATACTGAGGAAATTTAGAGAATCATTAGGTCATACTTCAAAATTCCTGTACTCCACAAAATTGCTAAGTTTAAAAGAAATAGACAATTTTCTGAATAGGTACTAAGAGGGCCAGGCAAATATCATAGCAGCATGTCCAAATAACTCAGTTACTAAAAAGGCCTTAGACCCTCCTTCTTAAAACTGAACAGAGAGTTTCTGAGGAAGATACAAAGCCACAAAGCCATAGAGCCAATTCAAGAACAGGGCTTGGGCATACAGGCATGCCTGAAAATAAAAAATCAGTAGCCTTAACCAGCTCTAGCTAATTAGAATGTACTAGAATTACATTTGCATAAGCTAATCATACCTAACATGACCTACCTAAATGAGCCTGAAAATCCTCTTAGCTGTGCGCTTCTCTCCAGGTCATCACTATTTTGCCTTTGTGTACAATAAGCAAGTTCAGCCTGCTGGCATAATAAACACTCTTGCTAATTACATATGTGAATGTTGGTCTTTTGTGGGACTTCTCCAGGACCCTAACAAGTACCATATACCAAAATTAAATTAGATAAACAGTTTAAATAGACCTATAACAACTAAGAAAGTAAAGGCAGACCTATAACACCTATGAAAATAAAGGCAATCATTAAAAAATTTTCAAACAAACAAAACAAAAAACACAGGGCCAGATGGTTTCAATGCAAATTCTATCAGAATTACAAGGAACTAATACTCATCAAACACAATAGAAACAGAAGAATTATTGCCAAACTCTTTTTATGAGGCTACAGTAACCTGGATACTCAAACTACACAATGACTGAACAAAGAAAGAGAATTACAAACCAATCTCCCTCCTAAACATTAATGCAAAAATATGCAATACTGACAAACTAAATATAACACATCCAAAAAAGCATCCACCATGATCACAGAATGAATGGGATAGTTCAACACACGAAAATCTGTCAGTGTAATCTACCATATAAACAAACTCAAAAGGCTAGAGAAATGGCTCATAGTTTAAGAGCACTAGCTACTCTTCCAGAGATCCTGAGTTCAAGTCCCAACAACCACATGATCCATAATAAGATCTGGTTCCCTATTCTAGCATACATATGTACAGACAGGCAGAAACTGTAAACACAATAAATAAATCTTAAAATAAAAAGAAAAAAAAACTCAAAGAAAAAAAAAAAAACACCACATGATCATCTCACTAGAGGATAAAAAAGCCTTTGACAAAATCCAATACCCCTTGATGATAAAGGGAGGGATACAAGGAATATAACAAAACATAGTAAAGACAATATGCAGCAAGAAGAAAAGCAAACATCAAACTAAATGGAGAAAAACTCAAATGTCATTGGGAACAAAATAAGGCTGTCCACTCTCTCCATAGCTATTCAATATAGTTCTCAAAGTCCTAATTAGAACAGAAACACACCAAAAGATGAACAAAAGGATACAAATTAAAGGAAGAAGTCAAATAGTATATGTAAGCAACACCCAAAATTCTACCAGGGAACTCCTACAGCTGATAAACACATTCAGTAATGTGAAGAGATACAAGATCAACTCAAATCAGTACCCCTTCTATATACAAATGATAAATGAGCTGACAAAAAAAAAAATCAATGAAGCATCACACTGTAAAAAAAAAATAGTCACATAATATAAAGTATGTTGGGGTAACTCTCAGCAAACAATTCAGACTTGAATGACAAAAACTTTAAGTCTTTGAAGAAAAAAACTAAAGATATCAGAAAATGGAAAGATCTCCTGTACTCTTGGTCAGGTAGGATTAACATAGTAGAAAAACAAAAACCCAGGATAGCCAAAACACCCTGTACAACAAGGGAACCTCTGGAACCATCACCATCCCAGACTTCAAGCTCTACTTTAGAGCACTAGTAATAAATAAAAGTTTAGTATTGGCAAAGACACATGGATAAATGTAATTGACCTAAGACCTTGACATTAATTCACAAACCAATGAACACCTAATTTTTAACAACAAAAAAAAGCCAAAATTATACAGTGTGAAAAAAGAAAGCATCTTCAACAAATGCTGGCATAACTGGATGTCAAAGTGTAGAAAGAATGCAAAAAGATCCATTTGTCACCATGCACAAAACTCAAGTACAAATGAATCAAAGAGCTCAAAATAAATCCAGTTTCATTAAACCTTAGGGAAGAAAAAGAGCCTTGAATGCAATAGTACAGGAAACTACTTCCTAAATAGAACACCATTAGCATAGACAATAAAATTGACAATAAATGGAACCTCCTGAAACTGAGAAGCTTCTGTAAATCAAAGAATATAGTAAAAAAGACAAAATAGCAACCTACAGAATGGAAAAAGATCTTCACCAACTAACTCCACATCTGATAAAGGGTAGATGGTTGATCTCCAAAATATATAAAGAACTCAGAGATCTAAACAGAGAATTCTCAACAGAAGAATCACAAATGGGCAAAAGAAATGTAAAAAAATTGTTCAACATTCTTAGCCAACAAAGAAATTCAAAACAACTCTGAGATACCATCCTACCCCTGTCAGAATGGCTAAGATCAATCAGTGCTTTTAACTTCTGAGCCATCTTTCCAACCCTGAAAGAGGTATCTTGATAGAAGTCCCCATTGTGGGGTTAAGGAGAATCCTGGTGCTAGCTAGGGAAACTCCCAAGAATCCACAAGGATGACCACAGCTAGAACTAATAGGAATAGGAGAGAGGGTGCTTCCCACTGCAATCTGACTGGTGACTATCCTGTCATCATAGAACATTCATCCAGTAACTGATAGAAGCAGAAGCAGAGATTCACAGCTAAGCACCAGGCCAAGGTCCAGGAGTCAAGTTGAAGAGGACAAATTATATGAGAAAGGCAGGTAAAAGTTATGACAAGGGAACTAGAGACATGGGAGATCAGACTCTACATCAACAGCTAGGAAATGTAGCTGGAAGTTTCTGTCCCGCCAACAATTACTAACTATTCAGCAGCCAATTTGGAAATAATTGACTCAGAGGCTTCATATTACTTTCAAATATTTGGCCAGTAGTTCAAGCTTATTACTAACTACTTCTTATGCCTAAATTAACCCATAATTCATAATCATGAGTAGCCATGTGGCTTGGTACCTTTTTTCAGCTTTCAAAAGAAGAAATTAAAAACTCCCTCAGGCTGGAGAGATGGCTCAGAGGTTAGGAACACTGATTGTTCTTCCAGAGATCCTGAGTTCAATTCCCAGCAACCACATGGTGGCTCACAACCAGCTATGATGACATATGGTACCCTCTTCTGTATACTGAATACATAATAAATAAATAAATGGTTTTTTAAAAAAACAAAACAAAACAAAAAAAAAAAAAACAAAAAAAAAACCTCCCTTAAGAAATAAGGAAAGAACAAACAAAATATTGAACAGATCAACAAATCCCTGGGAGGAAAAAAAAGAAAAAGAAAACAAACAGGTGAAGAAAACATTTCAAAATTTAAAAACTGAAATAGAAGCATGCTAGAAATAGAAAATCTGAAGAAATAAACTGTAACTACAGATGCAAGCATAATCAACAGCACACAAGAAATGGAAGAGAGTATCTCTGGTAAAATGGATGGATCTGGAAGGTATCATCCTGAGTGAGGTAACACAGACTCCAAAAAAATAGACATGGTATGTACTCACTCATAAGTGGATTTCACATAAAAAGCAAAGAATAGCCAGATTGCAATCCACAAACCCAGAGCAGCTAAATAACAGGAGGAACTTAAGAGAGATCTCTATGGTTCCCCCAGGGAAGGGGAAATAGAGAAAAATTTGAGTAAGTTGGGATCATATGGAGAAGTTAGCAATGGGAAGTGAGAAGAAATCATGAGAAAAGGACACGGTTGAGCTGGAACAAGTAACAGAGAGGGAGAACAAAAAAAATACATATCTTAAAAGAGGGTCTCATTATAGGATTAGAGAGAAAACTGAAGCTAAGGAAACACCCAAGAACCTACAAGATGTCCCTGGAAAGTAACAGTGGAGAGGTGCCTAAACAGGACTTCCCCCATAATCAAATGAATTATTTGACTGTCATAATAGACCCTTCATCCAGCAGTGAATAAAGGCATAAGCAGAGATCCATAGGAAAGCATCAGGATGAGCTCCCAGTCCAGCCGAAGAGAGAGGAGAGAGTGTATGAGCAAAGGGATCCTGATTATGAGGAGGAGATTCATGGAGATGGCTGTCCTGAGCTATTAGAAGCTCACTGACTCTGAAATGACAGCTGAGGAAGCTGCATGGAAAGGAAGTAAACCTTCCAAAAGTAGATGGCAGTCAAATGGCACAGGCAGTTTGTGGGGCCTCTTGTTTATTCCTGGTTCATGAACTGACATCTCGGAGCCCACTCCCTAGAGAAGGAACATTTTATTTAGCCTTAATACTGGGATGAGGGACTCAGACCTACCTCAACTGGATATGCCAGACTGGAGTGATTCACCTTGGGATCCCTTGCCCTCCCTGGGGAATGGTGGGGGAAGTGGGGTGGAGGCTAAGGAAGGACTGGAAGAAGAGGAAGGAAGAGAGCAGTGGTGGGCATGGGAAAAAACTTTAAAAAAAAAAATAATTTTAATGACTTAGTGAAGCAAGTCAAAAACTTGAAAAATTAAAAAGTAAACTAGGAATTAGTAAAAACAGAACAAGAATGCAAAATCAATTAATTTAAAGGGTGGTTATTTGGAAAAATAAAAGCCAACAGACCCTTAACTGAACTAATTAAAAGACAGAATTAAATGACCAAAATTAACAGAACAGAAAAATATCAGAAAAACATTACAGACGCAAAGAAACTCAGAATATTATGTGGAAATACTTTAAAATTTGCATTATGATAAACAAATCCCAGCATGTCCATGTAAGGAGTTCTAGGCCACCCAAAGGTATACAGTAAGACTCTGAAAAAAAAAAATGAAAGAAAAGGCAAAAATGATACAGACAAAAAATTCAAAATTCTAAAAGGTAAAAATGAACATCTTATTCCCAAAATTGCTTTATAAAGTCAGTGTTACTCTAATACTCAAAGTAGGTAAACATACAAGAAAAAAGAAAAGGAGAAAACACATTACAGATAAACATCCCTGATAAACAAAGATGGAACATGCTCAATAAAATACTAGAAACCAATTACAGACACATATCTAATGTTGAAATCATGATGTTGTCATAGTAAGTAGGATTGGAGAGAACATACCTAAGCATAATAAAAGATATATATGAAAAACCCACATTATACATTTTTTAATTTTTCTAAGAGAAAATTTTTGATTAGAGATATTAACCAACAACAAAGACCATTATAGAAGAAACCTACAATCTAACATCCTTCATCTATATTATTCTAAGCTAGCAATATTTAAACTAGTCATCACAAAAACAAACACAGAATTAAGACTCTCCTTGTGGGGCTGGAGAGATGGCTCAGCGGTTAAGAGCACTGTCTGCTCTTCTAGAGGACCCGGGTTCGATTCCCAGCACCCACATGGCAGCTAACAACTGTCTGTAGTTCCAGTTCCAGGCAAAACACCAAATAAACAAAGTTTAAAAAAAAAAAAAAAAAAAAAAAGACTCTCCTTGTATCTAATCATATGTTCACTAACCAAAATTTACCCTTGCTTTATGGTTATGTTTATTTAAGGATATCTTATTTCATTTAAACTGCTAATGCATTATTATTGAGCTTATCACTAATAATGCATGAAAATTATTCATGCTTTTTTATTATGACATAAATATCTTTTCTGAAAAAGTATCTTCTTTGTTGATACCCTATGCCCATTCTGTTTTTAATGATTTTAAGTTATAATTAAGATATTACATTGTCTGTGGAATTTAGGTAGAAACTAGGCTTGAATCCCAAGATCTCAAACATGCTGAGCAAGCTTTCCAGTTCAGCACAGGTAGGTAGTTCATTGTTCTTTTTCATCAACTATATTTGACAGAAATTACAAAATATCTACCAAATATTACTTGTATCAAAACATGTCTTATCTATGAGATGTTTTTCTTTACTATGAATATATAGCCACATGAAGAAAATTTTGATTTTAAATTACTAAATTATTGTTTTAAATTATCCCAAAATATCACCCTCTAAGAAGAAAGACTTTCAAATAACTTAGAATTCTTTTTTTCTAACCATCAAGCTCAGAAGAAACAATCTACATGGATTATGGCAATAGACATTTGCTAATTCATCTGCTTGAGACATCCTCTCACTATGTAGTCCTGGTCTGCCAAGAGAATGCTGGCCTCAATCTCAAAAAGACCCTCCTGCCTCCAGAGTGATAGGTTTAAAAAGTGTGTATCTAGTTCCACAAATGGCTAATAGACTTTTAAATACATTCAGACTAAAATAGAAACTATTAAAGAATAATAAAAAATATGTATTTTCCAAATTTTTCTGAAATTATCAACCTTTGAATATACAAACAAAACATTCAAAATTGGTTTGTACTACAATTAAAATTTAAAAGAACTTAGATTTCCACAAAGGCAAAAAAAAAACAGCAAAGGATATAAAAGACATTAAAAAGTTTTACTGAGTTGTGTGGTGGTAGTGCAAACCTTTAATCCCAGCATACAGGAAGCAGAGGCAGGTGGATCTCTGTGGGTCTGAGGCCAGCGTGGTATACAGATTGAGTTCCAGGACAGCCTGGACTGTTATACAGAGAAACTTTTTCTTGGAAAAAAACAAAAGAAAAAAAGTTTTACTGAGTCATCAAATGTATTGAATATTTTCATATAGATTAAAATTTTCACATTTACATATAGTAATTTGCAAGTACCTCCTATAACAAAAAATCATTAAAACTATACAAATAAACATAAATTAGACATTTTTTTTTAAAATTACCTTTTGAATAATCTTCCAGTAAGAGATTGAAGTGACCTAACTGACAAAAGAAATCAGATTCCACTTTTCCTTCAGCTTTTACTATTAAAGACTCGTAGCAGTGAATAGCCTAGAAATGAAACATACATATATTTAAGAAAACTCTACATTAGACAGTAAAATTTCATCTCAAAAATGTATATAACTCATAACTAAGTAAATTATAATTTTATTGTCTACTGAAGACAGAAGATTTTTTTATACAGTATGAGTAAAGACTTCTCTGTGACTAAGTGGTGGCCCACACCTTTAGACCCAGCCCTTAGAAAAGCAGAGTCAGATGTATCTTTGAGAGTTTGAGGCCAGCCTAAGCACTAGATCAAGCTCCTGGTCCAGCTGTAGAGAGAGAAGAGTGTATATGAGCAAAGAGGTCAGGATGATGATGAAGAGACCCACAGAGACAGCTAGTGGGAGCTCACTAACTCTGGAATAATTGCTGAAGAACATTCATGGAAAGGAACTAAAGCCTCCAAAGGAAGACAACAGTTTTAACAGTGTGTGCAGTTTGTGGATCCTCTTGCAGTAGGATCAGACTATGTTCCTATGCATAAACTGGGATCTTTCCAGATGTTGATAAATAAATAGATGCACATTTTAGAAAAATTTTCAAAGTCTTTCAAACACTAAAAGAATAAAAGATTTTTTAAAATTTAAATATGAACAGAAAAACAAAAATTAAGAATACTAAAGAGAAGCACTGTCCTTGTAAATATAAATACCCTTCATTTTAAATCACATTTTTTCCAAGAAACAAAGGTTATTAAAAGTAGAAATAGGTCTAGTCTGTTCTTTGACCTCAAGATGCAATACAAGAAACACACATAAACATAAACACACCACTTTATTAAAATGTAAACTAAGCTGGATGTAGTGGTGCCAGCCTTGTCTACAGAGTTCCAAAACAGCCGGAGCTACACAAAAAAAAACTATCTTGAAAAACAAAACAAAAATACTAATAAAATAGAAACTAAAGTATAAACACTCCTCTCTCATTGTATAGGCTGAAGGATCACATCAACTGGAAGCTAGCCTGGTTTACATAATTTTTTAAGCCAGCCTTACCCTCACAGTGAGATTGTTTTAAAAACTTAGAAGAAGAGGGGCTGGAGAGATGGCTCAGGTTAGAAACACTGACTGTTCTTCCAGAGGACCTGAGTTCAATTCCCAGCAACCACAATCATCTATGATGACATCTGGTACCTTTGTACCTGGAGCCAACAACCATCTGTTACTATAGTTTCATGAAATCTGATGCCCTCTCTGGGCACTAGAAGCACACATGTTACATAGAGATACATGAAAACACTCATACATATAAAAACAATAACAAAACAAAATTTAGGCTAAGAGTGCTGGCACATGCCTTTCTTCCCAGTACTCTAGAGGCAAAAGCATCTGTGTTCCAGGCCAGCCAAGGCTAGCTCCAAAATGAGACTCTGCCTCAAAATAATAACAACAATAAACTGTGAGTTCTAGAACAGCCAGGACTACAGAAAAATTGTCTCAAAAAACCAAAAGTAAGTAAATAACACCAAAAAATATATATATAAAATATAAAAATACAAATAAGCCATGTGGTAGAACATAAATAAAAATAAGTTAATTTAAGTTATAAAAAATAACAAGCAAAAAGACTGAGCCATAGACCAAACAGTTTATAATTAATATAAGCCTCTAAATAATTATTTTATAAGTGGCAACTGTGGAACTAGGTGGGAAAGATTCTTCCAAACCATGGGCCTGGACAAGCCAAAAACTTCTGACTACAAATAACAGTAATAATAATTTAGATCCACTGATAATAATAATAATGTTACATTAATAATAAAAATAATAATTTAGGGCCATGGATGACTCAAGGAGTAAAAGACACTTGATACTAAATATGACTCATAAACTCATCTTCAGCTTCCTAATGTTATTACAAAGAAGTGTCATTATGCCATATGGTAATAGTTAATTAATCAGAAATTTTAAAAATTGTCAAATGTTGGTGATGGAGAGATAGCTCAGAGGTTAAGAGCACCCACTGTTTTTCCAAAGGACCTGAGTTCAATTCCCAGCAAACACATGGTGGCTCATAACAATCTATGATGACATCTGGTACTCTCTTCTGTATACTGTATACATAATAAACAAATACATCTTAAAAAAAATTGCCACATATCTTTATATCATCACCATTTTAATGGGCATTTTAAACTGTGGTGCATTTTGAGTAAGTAAAAAACATATAGCTCTTTTAATAATTGTTAAAGAATAGGTAACTGTTTAAAAATAATGGCTAAATGTTATAGATGTTCTCACCTCAATAAATGGGGCTGAGAAAGACGTACTAATTCAAATTTGAAGTTGCCCTGGGCAACAAAATATAAAAGAAAGAAGACATTATCTAAAAGAGTGGATCTCAACCTGTAGGTCATAACTCTTTTAGAGATCAAATATTAGAGATCCTGCATATTAGATATTTATATCACAATTCATAATAGTAGCAAAATTACAGTAATAGCAATGTAATAATTTTATGACTATAGGCTACTACAACATGAAGAACTATACTATAGAGTCATAACAATAGGAAGGTTGAAGATCTAAAACAACAATCCTTAACAGTATAACGATACATTTTATCCAGCATTTAATAAAGCCACAAATCACATCTGTTCTCAAAGACCAGTAGCATTTGATACTTTCTTATTCTCATACTTTGATTTTAGCTTCTCATTTTTAAAATGCTATTGCAATTTTAATTTTGAAAAAGTCATTGGGCCAGAGAGATGGCACAAAGGTTAAGAATACTGTCTGTTTTTCTAGAGGTCCCAAGTTAATTTCCAGAAACCACATGGTGGCTCACAGCCATGTATAATGAGATCTGGTGCCCTCTTATGGCATGCGAGCATATATGTAGGAAGAATGTCATACAGAATAAATAAATCTCTAAAAACAAACAAACAAACAAAAAACCCAGCTCATTATTTTTACAAAGCACTTGAAAATTTAATAAACTACAGGGCTCTTTCAGAGGACATGGGTTTTATTTCAAGAACCCACATAGTTGCTCACAACCTTCACTTAATTCCAGTTCCATATGATCTGTCTCTTCTGGCCTCCTTAGTGGTACTAGACCTACTCAAGCAGAGCAGGCATACATGCAATTGAAACATCAAACACAAATTGAGTGTCCAAAAGGTACCTTAGTTGTAAAATGATTTCCTGTCATGGTTTACATGGTGAAAGAAAAAAACTGACTCTCGAAAATTGTCCTAGGACTTCCATATATAAATACATACAAAATTAACAAATACAAAAGGGGAAAAAAAAAGCCAATTTTAGTGATATACATCTTCAATGTTGGTAGTGAAAAAAGAGGTAGGAGGTATTTTAGTCTGAAATAATAGTAGTCACTACAAAACTACACTCAGTAAGTCTCTTTTTAATGTATGAAAATTACTATTCTAAATGTGTTCACATTTTTAAAGATATGGAAATATGTATCTTTAAAAGATAGAAAACCACTTTTTCCCTGTTTTACTGTAAGGTAAAAATTTAAAATTAGCCAATGTATTCAAACATGAAACATTACCTAGTAACTTGCTGATAAACAGGACAACTATGTTCCTACACATACTACTTTAAATGATGTTTAAATCTCAAACTAAAGAGACAGCTCAGGCCTTTAAAACTACGCTCACAATAAAAAATTGGACTGTCTCTCTCTGCGTGTATATATAAAATCAATTCACTGGTAGCAACAAATTATCAAGTTTATAGTCATTGATTTGAGCTTTATATAAAGTGGATGTAGCATGTATGTCATCGATTGTTTGGTACTTTTATGCTTATCTAAATGCAATAAGTACATGACATGTTCAGGAATGTATTTTTAAAGGTTAGTAAGCTAAATATAAATCTTTTTTAAAAAGTGGGTGGGGAGCTGAAGAAATAACTCAGAGGTTAAGAACACTGACTCTTCTTCCAGAGGTCCTGAGTTCAATTCCCAGCAAGCACATGGTGGCTCACAACCATCTATGATGACATATGGTACCCTCCTCTGCACACTGTATACATAATAAATAAATTTTTTAAAAAAAAAAGGTTTGTAAGCACTTGATAGTTATACTTTTAAGTAATAGATAATAATTTTGATTAACCTGTACTAGTGAGGTGTAATTTCCTGCTAACATTGCCCTGTTTCCTCTCTAAAACTCCGATTAATTTCTCCTCATACTGTTTCCCACCATCTTGAATGATACTAATATTCATTAACTAAATGACAGTGTCAAGTGTGAAACAGGAAATGTAAACCATCTGGTCTTTCACACTAGGGAAACACAGTTCCAAGAAAGAACAAAACAATTAATTTTGCAAAATGGTATTTATGGTATTATTTTCATGGTTACTGCATCTTAAAAGAAGTCTCTTTTAAGTCTACCCAAACTGTTTACTCATGTGGGTTATGTAAAACTTGCCCATTAAGTGAAAAGAGAAATACTTTAACGGATAAGACGTGTGCTTAGCACAAGAGATTCCGATATACAACATGTGTATTTCCAAACTATTTTCTTGGAAATAGTTTGATGAGAAACTGTTGATCTTACCAAAAAATTCTAAATTCAGTAATGCTCTGGACTTTATGCTGTGGCAGGGCCTCAAAGTACAAGGAAGATAAGGTAACTTCAAGAAAAAAAGGAAAAACAAAACAACCAAAAGAAAAAAACAAAAAACAAAAAAACACGGGTTTCAAACTGCCCTTAAGGTTATAATGAACTCTTTCAAGTAGGAAGAGGCTCAGGCCTGGAACCTTCAATGCTTAAGGAAAAACAAACAAACAAACAAAAAAAACCGTAAACAATTAAGTCCAAATGTAGTTGCTCTACCTTGTTCAACAGCGTCTTCGTCTTCTCGCCATCTTCGCTTCGACTCAAAAACCCGAAAAAGCTGCTGTGGAAGAAAGACATGCTTTGTTAATGCTAACTGAAAGATACTGAAAAAAACATCCCGAAACAGGAGTAAAAGCGATGACTCCGCGATAGGAAAAGTTGCTACCGCAACAAGATGCAGTCGGACCTTCTTGTGCAATGTCTTGAATCCAAAAAGTGATAACTTGTCCATATCAGTAGTGTGCTTACCTATCCAATTCACAGAGTGCTTTCTTCTCTTCGACTGTGAGACTGAAAGACCCCTCTTCGGCATCGTTACTCGCCGCTTCCGCCGCCATTTTCTTTTCCTCATCACCCAAGACAGCAGCACTAGCGAGAGACAATCCGTCTGATTTCATGGAAACGCAAAAAGTCTCCAAGTACCTTGTCCACGCTCATCCACCACCACTCGAAGTCTTGAAATGATGGCTTCAACAGATGATTGAAACTACCACGCCAACTTTATCGCCACTGCTGTGAGCAAAATGAACCTGATCCGAGCCAAAAGCCAAAGCTGCTGATACTATTACTTTACATCACGACGCAGACGGTGATCTCAAGAAGCTGGAAGCAGGCATTGTTGAGGAAATGAACCAGCATTCTTAAAATATTAAAGTTAGCATCTACATAAAGTTGTGTCAGTATGTACCACACGCAGTTACCGTGACCTCGCCGCAAAGCTAGCCAGGCTTGCCAATGGAAGCAACCGTTTTATCTCACGTGACTGTTGTTGACTTGCGTCATCACCGGTGCAGCTAAACTTGCTAGTTTGCTATCTGGAAAGCTGTGTCCTGGAGCTTGAGAGACCGAAACTAGTTTTTGGCATGCTAAGTAACTCCTTTAACCCAGTTAACCATTTAGGTCCTTTGATTTGAATAATAATTGGTCTTATAAAGAACAAAGAGCAGTAAGAAAAGTGTTATCAAGTATCTTTCGCCTTGGTACGTGAATGTCAAACTGTGACCAAACATCTATTTTTTTTTTTTTATGTAAATTGTTGTTTTGCCTGTGTAAGGGTGTCAGATCTTGGAATTACTAACGGTTGTTAGCTGCCTTGTAGATGCTGGGAAATACTCAGTGCTCTTAACCACTCTCCAGCTCCACGACCAAACACCTTTAAAAAAATTTGTTGCCCCACAACACAAATCACCACAAGTTCCCAGAATTCCCACTCCTTTACAGTAGTTCCAGTAACTATAAAAACAAAAATTTGGGGTAAATGATTCGCCGTTTGAGAAAAAAAAAAAAAAAAAAAAACCAGCTATAATTAAGTTTCATTGAATATCTCTGTCATAATCTGTCACTACTGTGGCCGTAATTCTATTTATCATCCATGCACTCAACCACATCAAAACAGATTGTTTATAAAGGTCTTGTAACTTCAGCAGTACACAAAAGGACACAGTGAGTAAAGAATTCTTCACAGAGTTTATGCCTTATAATAAAACAAAACTACATTTTTTGATATAATGATATAATAAAACAAAATTACATTTTGAAGATACAGTTTCCATTTTCTGTTTTTGTTTGTTTCTGTATAGCTTTGACTGTCCTGGAACTAGCTCTGGAGACCACGCTGGCCTCAATAGATTCAAAACTCAAATAGATTGACCTGCCTCTTTCTCCTGAGTGGTGGGATTGAACGCATACTACACCAACATCCAGCTGCAATAACCATTTTCTTTTGGCCTCTTGGTTATAACCAAAAGTTGTAAATATGATGCGATACTTAAACATATAAAAGTTGTAAATATGATGCGATACTTGAACATATAAATGAACATATATTTATACATAATAAAATAAAAAATACAATAAACTGGCTTTGTTCGCGTTTGGAATTTCTAATTGGCTTGTATTGATCCTACCAAACTGGGCCTAAAACTCCAAAATGACCATAGCTCCAAATCCCTGCAGGCAGGATTACAAAGCTTAAAACCCAGGGTATTTTTGTGGTTGTTTTGATTTGGTTTTGTGGATGCTTATTTTGTTGGCCTTTATTATTGTCGTTTTTTAATTATTAAAAAAAAAAAAAAGGAGGAAAGAAAAAGAAAAAAGAAACATCTTTGGTAAATCCAGGACAACTTCAAACTTCTGTTAATTTTGAAAGGACTGGCTGGCAGACATTTCTAATCATCTGTCATGCAAATCCTGTACTTCAAAAACAGATCCAGAAAACAGGCCTACAGCTTCCAGAAAACTTCAACTATAAAATTCTGGAAAATAAGTAAAGGTCTTTGCTCAACCTAAAGCCCAAGTTTGCAAAAACAATCAATCTGACTTCTTCATTTTTATTTATTATGTACAGTGTTTTGCTTGCATATATACCTGCCCACCAGAAGAGGGTACCAGATCTCATTACATGCTTGTGAGCCACTATGTAGTTTCTGGGATTTGAACTCAGGACCTCTGGAAGAGCAGCCATCTCTCTCTCTCTGAGCCATTTCTCCAGTCCCAATCTGAATTATTTCTTACCCTACAGCCAAGAGGTTCCAGAAACAATTTCCCCCAAACCCAAGCCACACGGTTTCAAGAACATAGTTTAACAAGAAAAGCAGTTTCTAGACCTCCAAAATCCAGGCCCTCTCTTCACCTCCCTACTCTATACTACAAAAATTTGATTCTCAACTCTGCACAGTGTCCACTAGTGTACCCTTAAAACAGCAGCTGAATGGTTTGGAATCGCCAACCTCTCAAATCAGTAAAAATCAGCTCTGAGTGTGCTGAGACTAAGTTGAGTTCATTTTTTTCATAACACCACATCTGGAACTCATTTTACTTTCTTCTGATAACTTATTCTGCCTCTAAAGAATTCTGTGATAACAAATATAAGCCACTAGCTGGGCATAGTAGCACATACCTTAAATTCCAGAATTTGGGAAACAGAGGAAGGAGATATACTAGTGCTAACTCAGCCATAACTATGCATAACCTGGCAAAAAAGAAAAAGTAAATGTGTTCTTTCACTTGGCCATAAAAGTTTGTATATTTACTTTTACAAAGACACGTAGAGTGGTGAATCCCTTTAGCCCCAGAACTCATAAATAAAAGGCAGATGTATCTCTATGTTTGATGGCAATCTATTCTGCATAGGGGGATCCTGTCTGCAGCCAAACAAAAGGTGTTTTATAATAAAAATCATTCTAAATTACTCTTTTTGGCTTGAGAACATATGTCAATGATAAAACTTGTTTACTATGACCAAATCATAGGTAAAATACCTAACACTGACATAGATTACTTAATGTTTTAAAATCTAATTTCTTATTGGTGTAGTGTGATGTGCAACCCAGTACTTGGGAAGCAGACAGAGGTGGAAGTACATCTGTGATTTCAAGGTAAGCCTGATCAACACATCCTTACCCCCATCATCGGTGAACTAAATCTTTCTTTTAAGATAGTTTATTTTATCATCCCTTGGAGAAGGCTCTAAATCATAATGAACATGATCCTATAATAACCTAAAGATCTTTTTGACAATGCAAATCTTCTGTTAGTTCATATATGAGAAACTGACTTCATTGCTAATACAACAAAAATAGATACTTACTGAAATATTTCTTTTTTTTCTTTTCTTTGTTGAGACAGGGTTTCCCTTTCTAACTTTGGCTATCCTAGAACTCACTCTTTATACAAGAGATCTGACTCTGCCTCTGCTGGAATCGAAGACATATGCTACCACTGCCCAGCTCATTTAATGAAATATTAAAGACATTTTATTGTAAGGGTGAATTCTGGATATTAGGAAACATAGCTACCAAGTGGTAACTATAATTTCATTGTTCTCCTTTCTCTCCCCGGCCCAATTTTTGGAGACTAATTTTACTATGTAGCCGTGGTTGTTTGGCCCAGGCTGAGCTTCATAGAAATTTTCTATGTCTGCCTCCTAAGCTAGGATTAAAATCATGGGCCATTACAGTACACTTGTGATAGGCCAAAGTCCTGACTGATCACGTCTGTCAATAAATTTGAGATTCTAATGTACAAGGGTCAAAACATTTGTTTTTTATTTTCTGGTTTATCATAAAACCTAGGGTCAGGGTATTATAAAACTTTTGCCAGCAGTACAAATAAGCTTTTGATATGTCTTGAGAAACCTTATCCCAGCTACAACACTAACAACCAATACTATAGTCTTTATCTTTGTTCACATATACCATCTTACTTATATTATGTCTCCCAAATTCATCCAGCCACATGAGAAAGTATCATTAATCAACAAAGTCCTGATGAACTCCTTTAGTAAAAAGTTTTTGGCCCATACAGCAGTTCCACAAGTCCCAAAGAAATACACAGAAGCTTACATTAATTTAAAGATGATCAGCCTATGACTCAGGCATATGACTTGCTAACTTTTAACTCTTAAACTAACCCAACATTAGCCAACTGGCTTAGTACCTTTTCACAGAGCAGCATCCTGGCTCTGCATCTGCTGGCATCTCTGCTCTGCCCTTCCTCTTCCCAGAGTTTTCTTAGTCTAGTAGCCTTGCCCATACTTACTGTCTGTCTTCCGGCCAATCAGTGTTTTATTAAACCAGTAGGAGAGACAAATAATTACAAAGTACCAGTACATAAATCACTCAGCAACCTCTAGTTTCAATACTTTAGGGTCCAATGGCAAGAGAAAAGAGATTTCTTAAATTTGTGTTACAATTTCAACATTTGTGCCATGTGCAGCTATCATATACTCATACTAATGGGCCAACCTGACTCCATTTTAAGATTAAAAACCATCAAATTATAAGGTAAAAATAAGTTTTGATCTTGACCCATTTTTCTGGAATTTGATGTGTTCTATATCCTCCACCATGCTTTCCTCCCTGAAAAGATAGATGTTCTTTCAGAGGCTGGAGAGATGGCTCAGAGGTTAAGAGTACTGACTTCTTCCAGAGGACCTGAGTTCAATTCCCAGCAACCACATGATGGCTCACAACCATCTATGATGACATCCGGTACCATCTTCTGTACCCTGTATAATAATAAATAAATATATCTTTAAAAAGATGTTCTTCCATGTCGGTATGCAATCAAAATTCCTCTGGAAACTCCCTACCCTTTAATATCTCCTAATCTTGAAAATTTTTGAGGCTATATAAATCCTCTCTCCTAAGTTCACTGCTATTTTCTTAAGCCCTACTTTAGAGAAATAGCTGTTTCACAGAAAATAAAACATATTTAACCAAAGAATTTGGATTATAATCTTTGTTCTCATGGATGGGATTAAAAACACACATAATACAAAATATATACAGGTAATACAAAAGATCTATTTTAAAGACTTCATTTAAATACCACTATGAAAAAAATTTATTTTTTCATAAATTTCATTTTATTATAAACAAACCTTTGAGCTGGAGAACTGGTTCGGTGGTTGAAAGCAATTTCTTTAGGCAGGCATAGTAGCATAAACCTTTAATCCCAGCCACTCAGGAGGTAGAGGCAGGAGGATCATTGTGAGTTGAGGGCAGCCTGGTCTACAGAACAAGTTAAAATGGGCATCCCAAATGGAAAATGTAAAACTTTACACTTAGGGCTAAAGAGATGGTTCACAGGTTAAAAGAACTGTTGTTCTTCCAGAGGTTCTGAGTTCAGTTCCCAGCAACCACACAGTAGTTCACAACCATTTGTAATTGTAAGTAAAATCTGATGTCCTCTTCTGGTGTGCAGGTGTACATGCAGGCAGAACACAGAAAAAAAAAAAAAAAAAAAAAAAAAAAAAAAAAAAAAAAAGCCCAAATGAATTTTACACTGTTGGTATCTAATACATTATATGTACTTCTTGACACCATGTACATATTACATTTAATGTTTATGTGATTGGGTATCTTTCTGGCATGTTTGTTTGTGCACCACATATGTACCTGTTACCAACAGAGGCCAGAAAAGGGTATAAAACCCCCTGAAAATAGAGTGATACACAATTCTGAGTTGTCATGTGATGCAGGGAACTGAACTATGAAAAAGCTGTATTTGGTCTTAACTACTGAGCCATCTCTCCAGGCCCCTTCACATTTGTTTTTTGTATGTGGATGTGTGCGTGATTTCCTGTTTTACATTGACTATTTCAAAGCCTAAAGATAGCATGTAAAATCAGTTCTCTACTTCAGTTAACTGGCTCCCAGAAAAAAAAAATAAAAAATAACAGTCAATCAAATGGGAAAAGTCCTTGAACTTTAACTAAAACAAAACTCAGATGAAAAACAAACAAAATACAACATAGGAGTAACTGAGAGCAGTTAGTATAGGGTTAAATAGGCCAGCTCAGTCCCTGAGCTCAAAATCACACCCATCTGACCATTAACTCAGTATTTAAATTCCTACCAATATTTACTGTGGAGAGCTGCGTGTAGCCATGCCCTAAAGATGGTGCTGGCTTCCGCCCTCCACCTTCCACATGGTGAGTGCTCTCAGCGACAATTCCTTATATGGGTAGGCTGAGGATCTGGTTTGCTTCCAAGTACCTGGGCAGAGGCTTTGAACAGGCACTGCATGACACCCAGTGATTGACAGCCATCCTAAGTGAGAGCAGGTGAGTCCAAGTTGTTTACATTCCAGCCACCTGGGGAATTTCCACCTGTGTGCTCTGCCTTGGATATATGTTTGAGCCTGAGGCACTCAGTAAGGGGCATTCGGCATTCTCCCTGGACGAATGACCCAGCAGTCTTGTACATCTAATCTTTAAATTTCCAGGCCTGCGAGGCCAGTGTACTTTGAATAATCTTTCTGCCAATGTAGCACAAGCCCTGGAAATACACTGGGCTTTGTGTGACTAGTATACAATACGGCAATTTTAACCATGCTGCAAATTTGTCTAAGCAATTGTCTAGTTATCTTTTAGGTAATTGGATGGGAGAATTTGATAACCTGATGGCGCAGCTGAGGGTGGCTATCGTCATGGTGAATTCGACCCTCGACCCAGGTGGACCCTGGACTGGCGGCTTTGAAGCCATGAACCATCATAAGAAGTGGGCGAGTCTAGGAGCCTTGACGGGGCCCCTGATGTAGGTCTCCCTAGTATGCCTATAGTGTATCTGCTGAATTTAGGTTTCACAGTGTCGAAATGCAGATTATTCAAGCCTTTACAGCCCTTAAAGCAGGACAGTCCCTTATGCCTTGATTGGCTACCTTAAAGGATTAATTTTTCTAGGCACAGGATGCAAGGCTTGAGTACTGCACTTGGGACCCACCGAGACTCAGGCCCCAAGAATAGCACGCCTGATTGCATGTGGGTTGATACCTTGCTTCCCACCTCTGTGAAAAAAGGTATCGGACGGATCTGGTACTCATCAGGTGGATGACACCTGAGTGAGGATCAATGCAATATCCCTGGTCCATTCTACAGAGATCAGGCCTCTACTCTTGCCTGTTGCTATAATATAAATATAATATAAATATAATATAAATAAGGGTGACTGTGGAGAGCTGCATGTAGCCAAGACTTGCATTCTCCCTGCACGAAAAGATGGCGCTGGCTTCTGCCCTCCACCTTCCACATAGTGAGTGACAAACATTTCCTTATATGGCTAGGCTGAGGATCTGGCTTGCTTTGGCATACCTAGGCCTATCTGTAGTACCTACTTGGCACACTAGGGTTGACTGCCCAGAGGCTATTTAGAGTCAGTGAGAATGGACCACAGTCAGAATCAGAGTCAAAAGTCAGAATCAAGGTTCCTGAATAAAACTGCTGAAAGAAGAGGCTGGGTGTCGCGTTTTTTCTTGCTGGTGAGGTGGGCGCGTGACAATTTACTATGAAAAGTACTCTCATTTCATGACAAAGGCAGACTGAAACAAAACCTATCTACCAATCCAGCCTTTGAGAAAGCATTAGAGGGAACATTCCAACCTAAGATTCCCACATATACCCATGAAACCACAAACACTAAATAACCCCACAGAAGAATAACCCAGAAAAAGGAATTACATACAAGCTACCACCAAAAATAGCAGGAAAAATCAATCAGTGGTCACTAATATCCTTTAATATCAATGGACACAACTCATCTACAAAAAGATACATGCTAACAAGATGAATAAAAAAAACAGAAGCCATCTTTCTGCTGCATACAAAAAAAAACACAACTCAACACAAAGACACAGGCTCAGAGTAAAGGGATGGGAATATTTTCCAGTCAAATGGCTCCAGTAAAGCTGGGTTGCCATCCGAAAATCTAACAAAGTAGACTTTAAACTAAAAGCAATTAAAAGGGACCAAAATGGACATTACTTATTAATCACAGGACAAATTGGCCAAGGGAAGATTTCAATTCCTAATATTTATGCTCCTAATATAAGGACACCTACGTATGTAAAAGAAATACTTCTAAAGTTCAAATGCCACATCACTTCTCACACACTGATAGTGGGAGACTTCAATACCCAACTTTCACCCCTAGATAGGTCAACAAGACAGAGACTCAACAGAGAAATAAGGAGTCAGAGGTTATGATGCAAATGGATTTAATAAATATTTACAGAAGCTTCCACCAAATATAAAGTAATATACATATTTCTCAGCTCCTCATGAAACTTTCTCCAAAACTGACCACATAATTGGTCATAAAGCAAATATCAATAGTTACAAAAAAAATAAAAATAATCCCTTGTATCAGACCACCAGGGCCTAAAGTAAATAGTTCAACAACATCAAAAATCACAGAAAACCTACCAACTCATGTAAACTAAAAACATCACTCAACTGAACCACCTGGGTCAAAGAAGAAATTAAGAAAGAAACCAAAGTCTTCAAGTTATACTATAGAGCTACAGTAATAAAAACAGCCTGGTACTGGCATAAAAACTGACTTGTGGATCAATGGAAGAGAATTGAGGATCCAGACATTAACTCAAAAACCTATGAACACCTGATCTTTGACAAAGAGGCCCAAAATATTCAATGGAAAAAAGAGAGTATATTTAGCAAATGGTGTTGGCATAGCTGGATGGAAGTGTGTAGAAAAATGCAAATAGATCCAAGCCTGTCACCCTCCACAAAACTGAAATCCAAGTGGATCAAAGACCTCAACATAAACCCAGCCACTTTAAACTTGATAGAAGAGAAAATGGGGAAGAGAAAATGGGAAATACACTTCTACAAATTGGCACAGGCGACCACTTCCTAAATATAACACCAGTGGCACAGGCACTAAGACCAACAATCAATAAGTGGGACCTCCTGATGCTAAGAAGCTTCTGTAAAGCCAAGGACACTATCAATAGGACAAAACAACAGTCTACAAAATGGGAAAAGATTTTCATCAACCATACAAGTGATGGAGGACTGATCTCTAAGATATATAAAGAACTCAAGAATCTAGAGCCCAAAACCTTGAATAACCCAATCAAAAAAATAGGGCTCAGAACTAAAAAGGGAATTCTCAGCTAAAGAATTATGAATGTCTGAAAGGTACTTGAAAAAGTGCTCAACTTCTTTAGCCATCAGAGAAAAGCAAATCCAAACAACTTTGAGATACCACCTGACACCTGTCAGATTGGCTAAGATAAAAGACACAGAGGACAGCCTATGCTGGAGAGGATGCAGAGCAAGGGGAACACTCCTCCATTGTTGGTGGGAGTGTAAGCTTGTTCAGCCACGCTAGAATGCAGTATGGTGGTTCTTCAGAAAACTGGTAATCAATCTCCCCAAGGATCTAGCAATAACAATACTAGGCATAAAGAAAAAAGATGTACATTAGCACTCCAAAGTCGTTAGCTGAACAATGTTCATAGCAGCATTATTTGTAATAGTAAGAACCTGGAAACAACGTAGATGCCCCACAACTGAAGAGTGGTTAAGAAACTGTGGTACATCTGCACAATGGAGTACTACACAGTAGTAAGAAAAATTGTTATCCTAAAATTTGCAGGTAAATGGATGAATTTGGAGAATATCCTCCTGAGTGACGTATCACAAACTCAGAAAGATAAGCAGGGGATGCACTCACTCATTAGTGGAATTTAAACCAAAAGCAAAGCATGCCTAAGCTGCAAACTATAACCACTGAACTGCTTGGGATCTGAAACACCTTGGACTGGCACCTTAGAGCCCATTCCCTCCAGAGGAACACCTGACCCAGAAAAAAAAAAAAACAAAAACAAAAACAAAAAACAATTATGGGGGCTGGAGAGATGGCTCAGCGGTTAAGAGCACCGTCTGCTCTTCCAGAGGACCCGGGTTCGATTCCCAGCACCCACATGGCAGTTTACAACTGTCTGTAGTTCCAGTTCCAGGCAAACACCAAGACAAATAATTAAATAAATAAAAAAGTAAAAAAAAAAAAACAAAAACAACAATTATGGTGTTTAATTTGGTTACAGAAGAAGGCCAGTTCAGCCACCCTGTCCACTACTGTTTTGAAGTAGAAGCTGTTGTCACCCTTATGGGCTTCTGGGAATTTCCCTAGGCCAGGTTTCTCCCTAACCCCATAATGGCTCTCTATATCAAGATGTCTCTTTTCTTGCTTTCCCTCTCAGTCTGTCATCTAACTCCACTATTCCCTTCCCTTACATTCTCACAACTCATTCTCTCCCATCCCACCCCCAACCCCAGTGCTCCCAGTTGAACAAGATTTTTATCTATTTCTACTTCCTAGGTTGACAATGTATGTCCCCCTTAAGGTTCTCCTTTTTATATAGCTTCGCTGTGTTATGGATTATAGTCAGGGTACACAGATTATAAGATAAATAGCAGAGTATGGATTGCTCCAAGAGTGAAAATCTCAGTTGCTCATTTTCCTGATTTGAAAGCACCATTATCCTGTAGAGAAATTTGCGTATATAGAGAAAATTGCACCATTGCATATATAGAGAAAAGCATTATGGTAGAATAATAATTTGGTATCAGAATCCAAAAGAGCAGGACTCTACTATAAAATTACAGAACAGAAAAAGCCTAGTTAAATGCTGATCATGAGATATTTGTAAAGTTTGCATTTTAGAAAATATCAAAATCAGATTGCTTAACACAGTGTAACCACATGAGCAGAGCAGCCAGCCTTAAAACAGGCTGTAAAAACAGGTCTATATTTTGGAGATTGGGAAAAACTTTTAAATTTCCTGATTCCACAAGAGAAATGTACTAAGTGTTGTTTCAGATAAGACTGTTTTGAACTTTGCTTTTTCCCCTAGATTTTTTTTTTCTTTTAAACTTTATTTATTTATTATTTATTTATTTGCCTTGGTGTTTGCCTGGAACTGGAACTACAGACAGTTGTTAGCTGCCATGTGGGTGCTGGGAATCGAACCCAGGTCCTCTGGAAGAGCAGCCGGTGCTCTTAACCGCTGAGCCACCTCTCCAGACTCCCCTAGATTTTTTTTTAATAAATTTTATTTTACTATAGAGGGCATCAGGTCTCATTACTGATGGTTGTGAGCCACCATGTGGTTACTGGGAACTGAACTAAGGACCTCTGAATAGCAGCAAGTACTCTTAACCTCTGAGCCATCTTCCCAGCCCCTACCCTGGACATTTAACGAGGAAGTAAAAAAGGAATCTGGAGCTCTGCTGCTTGCCAACTGGTTTATTTAGTGTCTCTAGTTGAGAAAGAAAGAACTCTGTTGAAACCTCAGATATACAGTTCTTTTCTTCCCTGCTAAATCCACAATTACTCTTTGGGACCTGAACCCTGCTGAAGGTGGAACTTACTAGGATCCTCATCTGTGAGGGAAAAACAAATTAAATCAACTGGCATTTCCTCTCACCACAGTCAGAATGACTACTGGGATCAAATGCTGAGAATGATGTGCCAAAATAAACTTCACTCACTACCTGAGAGATTCTTAGTCACTATATTGGCTCCCACTAGTGTGAATAATTTAAAAGCTAAAATTAAGTCCATTTGAATAAGCTAGACTACTCTCATTTACCAAAGAAGTAAATTATCCTACTGCAGATACATTCTCAGCATTTTTTTATTTTTACTACTCTATTTACAATTGCTAGAAAATGGAAAGTAACTGTCGTAAGTGTCGTTCAACAGATTTGGGTAGCAAAAAGGGGTACATACATATATACATAAAATATATATTCACCAAATTGGGCTATGCCTAAAATAAAATACTCAAGGTCAAAGTGCAACTAACACTGACAACTTAGTGCTCTCTTTCGTCCTCTGAGTTGCTACTTTGTTGGCCCTGTTGTCAGAGACCCCCCAAACTAACTCAGCTATTATAACAATCCCAACAATAAACCATAAACATGCAATAACGACATATTTTGTCAGTAACCAGCAGCCATCTAATTGGATCCAAAGCTTCCTTAACACACACACACAAAATCTAGTACTGAGAATCTAGCTAACTACTTATGGATAAAGGTCAAAGAAAAGAATCTACAATTGCCTCCACAATTACTTTGTAAATAGTTTTATACTCCCAGGTACGAAATTAATCTTACCCTTACCAAAGCTTCTTTCTCCAACAGAGATCATTTCAGAAAGCTACAAGTATCCTGCCTGTGTAGAGTCCAGCTCCAACAAATACATCTACAATACAAAGACTCATCCTAAAACTCAAGAAACAACATATTAGAGGTGACAGATACATTGTAAGAGCCAGAGGACCAGAGTAACTGTAGATTTTGGCCATCTAGCTATGACAGGTAACTGATACCCATTAAATTCCAACATGGTAATAAAGACCTGAACAATGACAACAGTGATACCCTTGTGAACATATGAGAAAAATCTCACCAGGGCCCTTGATGAAGAGCTAGAGAAAAGTAACAAATTTTTCTTCCCCACGATGACTGCTAGATTGTTTCAGCCCTCAAAACAAACATGCAAACAATAGAAAAAGACAAGTAGCTGTACTTTTATGTTGACTGATTTATGTTATTTAACAATGATTAAAGATCAGTAGGCAGTCGTTAGGTCTTAGACAGTCAAACAGAAAGAAATGAGCTGAGCAGGATTATAGAATTTCTGGAGAGTATATAAAAGACAACAACAATATTCTTCAGGAACTTAAGAAACTGATTCCCTTTGCAAAACTTTCCTCACATTTGGCAGAAGAAACATATGTCTGTGACTGTATATCAAAGCACAGGGCTATGTTCAGTCTCCTTGAGCCCCCATGCACAAATTTTTATTGTATTCATATTTCAAAGCCCAAAGTAGGTTCTTAGCCCTTTTCTCATCTCAGGCACCCATCTCTCTTATAGTCTGGCTATCTCTTGTTATTCTCTCTGGGTATGCTCCCTCTCTGTCTTTGCCTATCTCCACTATTCCATTCTAGTCACTTTCTTTTTCTGCTCTGGACTAGTCTAGATGAGCTTTTCCCTCTTTTTTACAATTAAAAAGTCTCTCCTTTAAATGGAATAGTAAAGTTGGCTGTTCTTTTCTGCATCTCTTCAGATAGAGCAATAAATTTGGAATGGCAGTTATAAAAGCAAGCCACAACCACTGAATAGCTAGGGATCAGAAACATCCTGGACTGACCCTTCAAACCCCAGTCCAACTAGGAACACCTGACTCACTCTTGAGGGATCGGGGACAAAACTGGATTTGCCAGGAATGGAGACTGATCCAAGCATTATTGGGTCAGTGTGACCACTGGACTGTCTGCTCCCTGCCCAGGGAAGGGATGTGGAGTTTCGGAGAAGAAAAATGACCAGATGTGGTGGGAGGGGGAAGGGACCTTGAATAAGGATATACAGGCATGGAAAAAAAATTCATAGGGAAAGCTGAACACAAAGTAAATATATGTGTAGCAATCTTATTTGCATTATCACCCTTGATAAGTCATGCTTATGCTTATGATTCTTATCCTCTTTATAGTTATTGTTAACTTCTCAGCATTTTAAATTCATTTTACTGTTTTTCTTGATAAATTCAAAATAAAGAAGAAAAAAAGCAAAAAAAGATTGTATCTGTTGTGTATGTAAGCATTTTGTGAATGTCATCATTCCCAATTAAAATCTTATATCTATTCTTAACTTTATACCACCTTCATCTCTTATTCAAATATGAAAGCACAGGCATAGTCAATAGTGTACTTCATAAATAACCTATATTATTAACTAAAGTAGTAGATTTAAAACTTGAAACATGCCAACTCCCAAAAACATTAAGTCACCAGGTATAGTATTTTCCTATACTTTTTATTTTAGTAAAATGAGAATAAAATAAGTACATGCAATGGTACCACCTAATACTAATAAGATAAAACAGACTCAAGGTTCCATGTTTATATTCAGCAAGTAAAGTCTATTATTTAGTGAAAATATTGCTGGCTTAAAAAAAATTGAATGTAAAAAGTCACTGCCTATGGCAACACAAAGATATAACCACATGTTTGAAGATTACAAATATGCCAGACACTAACAATACTGAACCAATTAGACCATGTAAATAGGGTAAAATCAAACTGAGAAAAATTTAGTCTTCATTAATATCTCAAATTTATCAAAACCTTGGCAAGTCAAAATTTCATTATTCCAATTGCTTCTCATTTGTCATAAAAGTGTAGCCACATAACTAATACTGGGTTAGACTAATTTGACTTAAGTTTAATAGAACTTAACATTAAAAGCTTCACATTACCCCAAAATATACTATTTCACATACAGTGACAATCAACATTCAAATGCCAGTGTTTTTACATTGTCTTTTGGTCAAGTTTCTTTAAGCTTTCAAAGAATCATTTAGGCTTACAAAAATAAATATTTGTCAAAATGTTCAATAAATATTACACAAAGTAGCAGCAAAAAGTCTGTTATGTGCAAATAGTTTTTCTTAATTATCATTCCTTGGTCCCAAGTTTCCGAACCAAGTTCTTGACACACTATAGTCAGCAATCTCCAATTGGACCTTGAAGGACTTATACATAAGATACACATATAAAATTCTCTTCATGTGCAATAAAATAAGTACTTTGTAAAAACTTATGGGCAAAATGTACAGTCTTAGTCTCTATTAATTGAAATAGCACCGTAACAAATAACCCTAAAAACACTGTCAAGTGCACCTACTTTAGTAAACTTTTAATACAAGGCACAATACACTTGAAAAATCCATTGCACTTTTAGGAAAAATTGTCAACTATGACAGCTTTAATGACTAGTTTTTTAAATTTTACTGTATACTATCCAGAAAAATCTCAAAGTAAGAGGCATTTTTAGTGGTGGACAATCATCTTTGGCCAATTAAAATGACTATATTACAATAGAAACCTATGCAACTAAAATACAAGAAAACTGTACTGGCCATCATTAATAACTAGTACATATATCCAACCTGTTCAGATTCAAGGATTTAAATTACCATTCTTAAGATTTACAAAAATCTATAAATGTAAGCCACTTTTTTTTTACAATTCAACATAGTTGTAACAGAAAAACATGACGTGAAAAATGCTGCATAATCCTTTCTGTTCATACTCTCTTGACCAAAAAACATTAACACTAGCATGCATTGAAGATCAGAGATAACAAGGCTGTCATGAGGTCTGTCCCTGCCATGGCCAGCCATTCTTATATGACATTTTTATTTATGGCAGGCATTAAATAAACACAAATATCCCAAATTCTTCACCAGATCTTTAAACTTTTCCTATAGGAGTATGCCACCATAAATTACTTAAAACATTAAATAAGAAATCACTGTAGTTATCTCTATTAAGAGTGCTTTCAAAAAATAGAATATAGTCATAATACTCCATTTTAAAGAGTTTAAAGTTCTAAGTGCCAATTCAGGATATCATGACCAATTCAGAACTTTAGTTTTATATTGTCTGTCAGCTTAAAAACTTAAAAACCAACTCTGCATACAGCAAAATTTTCTTATTCAGGCTATTGCCTAAGTTCTTTCCTCATCATCTTTAGCAATGAATTGATTTATCCCTGTTGTCTCAGACTTTTGTGCCAAGGTTTGGTTGTTCACTGAATTTATTTTGTCAAAACAACTGGTATCTCGAGCATTACTGAGCCAACAAGACAACAAGTAAGTTGTTTAAAGTTAAAAGTCACAGTACATTTGGAAATAATCCTCAGTCACAAATTTTAAGTGAAGTTTGGGGAGGAACCAGGTAGAAAGGGAGTTAATCCAAATTACAATAAGTCTTCACAGCAACTTTTAAACAGGGCTACATGTTGTTGCTTTCATGTCTTGTGATTTTGAGCTCCCATAAATTTTTAGAAGAATCACAGCTGGTAATGTACTGCAAGTTCTTGAAGTTACATAATACAGTCTGGCTAAGTTACATGTGGTTTCCATACTAGCTATATGAAAAGATGACATAGGCATAAATTCAATTGCCCCACCAGTCAACAGCCTGGGAGTTATAATTTCCTCCATATCCATCATTACTGTAGAAACTTCCATAGCCACCTATTAAGAAAAAAAAAAAAAATTGAAATTACTTGCTGTTACCATTATCTACTTTTTTTGAGGAGGGTCTCACTATACAGTATTAATTTCCCTTACAAATTATAACATCAGTTAAAGGCAAAACACACACACACACACACACACACACACACACACCCCTGTAAAACAAAAATTTAACATTACCTCCACCAAATCCTCTGTTGTTGTGGCTATTACCACCACTTCGGCTGCCACTGGCACGATTGCTGTTAAACCCAGAATTTGCCAAACCACTGCTCTGTCGATAGTCTCTGGCACCAAATCCTCCACTGAATCTACTAAAAGGAAAAACAATTAAGTATGACATTCAATTAAAATGTCAACTCATGCTCAAACTTTCCATTTGATTAATTTACTTCCCATTGTAGAATCTTACTTGCAGCTCTATCTCCAAAAACCTCATAGGAGTGTATAGAGCTGACACTTTGATCTGTGAACTTTTGTAATTATTCCTCATTGAAATACTTACAAACTATTTAGGGTTTGGTGAAAGTAAGACTGTAAACTAGAGTTTGATTCCTGGAGGACATGAAAGTTGTCAACTAACTCTATAAGAACCAAGGCATGCATGCCCATTTGTATACATATCACAAACATGTAATAATTTTAAAATGCAATTCTTAAGTTAACTTAGCTCTACACAAACTGTAGTAATGAAAAAACTCAAACAATATTTACCTTTTAGAACGTCCCCGATTGCTACCCTTGTAGTGGTGTTCATAAGCCATACTTTCTAACCAAGATGGTACTTCTTGTTTAGCCTCAACAAGGAGATCTAACAAATCTTTTGTGATGTTCAAATTCCTCTCATTGAAAAAGGAAGTGGCAAGTCCTAAGAAGTTAAAAAATAAATAATAAAAGTATCTAAGTCCTTGGTGTCCATTGTTGTTCTTTTTCCCTTACAGTTAAGTAAAAATGGTATTTTACCAACAGAAGTAAATATAAAGGTAAAAACGTTTACTAGCTGACATCAGGCTTCTTCTTTTTTGAGACAGGGTCTTTTTTCATAGCCCTGGTTTAGTATCACTCTGCACCAGGCTGACCTTAAATGCAGAGATCCACCTGACTTTAACATCCTGACTGCTGGATTTAAGGCAAGTGACAATATACCCAACTTCTAATTTCTTCTTTAGAAAATAAATAATCAACTATCTTTAACCTTTGAAACAGCATTACACAGGCTAGCTTTTGATCCCAAAAATCTTTGCCTCTACTTTCCAAGCACTATCATCAGACCCTGCACTGCATGCCAGTAATTTTAAAACACTGCTAAATTTTAAGGCATGATGAGGGACAGAGCAAGACCCTGTCTCAAAAAAATAACAAAATCAAAATAAAGAGTTAAAGATTTAGCACAGTGGAAGAGCACATACCTAGCAAGCACAATGCCCAGGGAAAACAACAACAACAACAAAAAACTAACAAAACAAACCAACCTTACTAAGTCCTTAGTTAATAAATCCATTTAAAGTAAAAAACAAAATGGCTATAACATAATGATCTGATCTGAAGCCCTGGGACCTACATAACAGAAATAATTTTCTCCCATAGCTGGCCTCTGATCTTCACAAGTGTACTGTGACATTGTGACATATTATGGATACACATAAATAATAAGGGCTTGAGGCTCAATCTTTTGTCTCAAGATCCAGGGAAAAAACCAAAACACTTTACCTAGGTTTCCTACACGTCCTGTGCGGCCAATACGATGTACATACTCTTCAATATCACTTGGCAAATCAAAATTGATAACATGTTTTACATTTGAAATATCTAGACCTCTTGCTGCCACCTAAAAAGATAACATTTATTAAATAAAGCAACATTAAGACTGAATAAGTAAAAAAATAAATATACACACAGCTGTAGCCACTAGAATTGGCCTTCTCCCTGATCGGAACTGGTGAAGGGCCTCCTCTCGATCTTTCTGTGATCTGTCTCCATGAATACTGGTACAAGCATATCCTTCTTGAAATAAGAAATTCTCCAGGGAATCTGCACCCTTTTTAGTCTCCACAAACACTAAAGTCAGTGAATCCTTCCCTGAAAAATTAGAAGATTTGGTTACTAAGAGTAACTTGATACATTGCTTGTTGAGAGGGACAAACCAACACATATTATACAAAGCACATACACATAGGACAGGATCCTCAAGGTGCACTGGATAGTCTATATGCATTTGCAAGCTTCTGGTTTACTAAGAGACTGACTCACAAAATAAAAAAGTACACACATATATGAACACATATACCTGCACACAAAAACATACAGAAAAAGTGTGGCTATAAAGTAAAGGTCAGAAACTAAGAGGGCACAATCTAGACATTTTCACTTTATTAAGTAGAGTATTAATCATAATTTTACCTGTTGCATTTAAGAGATCAAGTAAAAATGACCGTTTATCTGGCTCTTCAACCCAAACTACTTTCTGTGTAATGTTCTCAGAAGTAGAGCCTACCCTGCCTACAGCCAGAAAGATATATTCATCTAAAAAGTCACGAGCAAGCATCTGAAAATGAAAAGAAAAAAATTAAGTTCCAAAATTAAGTCACTTAGTTTAATATATAAATCATCATTATTAATTAATTTAAAAACAAAATTCTAGAAAATAATACCTGTATCTCCTTAGGAAAAGTAGCACTAAACATCATAGTGTGACGAACACCTTTTGGTGGCATAGTATCCTGTTCAACTATACGGCGTATCTGAGGTTCAAATCCCATATCCAGCATCCTATCAGCTTCATCCAACACTAAGTATCTATTAATAAATAAAAAGTATTTAGTTATGTTGATAAAGGCACTCACCTTATACTAAACTACTCTCACAATTGTGGATATATATTATATATTTAATAAAATCTGAATATCAGATAGAGGAAGCACTATAGTCAATTTTCACCAAGCTGTATTATAACTTTTTTTTAGGCTTATTTTTGTTTGTCACTTTTTTTAGTCATTTTTGGTTTTTTTGGACTTTTATAAGCCTTTATATACCCATTTAGGTTTTGATTAACAGCATGACGTGTAGCCTTGAACTCACAGAAACAGAAGTTTTGTCTCTGGAGTTGTGGGATTAAGTGTGTTGGGATTAAAGGTGTATGTGACTGACTCAGTTGTTTATTTTTTTTTTTTTTATGGTTACAAATAGACATTTATTTAAAGTGAGGCATCTGCAGAGCAAATAATTCTTAAAACTGTGATTTGGGTTGAAACAACTTCATAAACATATGCTGAGACCAGGCACATCCACAGATCTCAACTACAAGATCACTTCTTTGCCCATTCTTCTTTCTCTTTTCTTTCCTGAATAACTTCTTTCAGATAAGGTTCAAGGTACAATTTGTCCTTCTCATTTGTCCACTGCTCCTTAGGCAAGATCTGATGCCTCATGGTCAGGTCCAGGGCTATCTTAATGCGAAACATTCTGTCATTATAAAGGTCTTCAAGAAGCCTTCTTATGGCTTCTTTCATGTCTTCAGTCTCCTAGATTGTATCATCTCTCATTAATCCCGGTTTGATAAATCCTGAAGCGTTCACCATTTTTGAAAACCATCCAGCCACTTGCTTGACACTGCAACAGCAGGCCTGCCCACCATTTTGACCTAAGAGTCAGTTGTTTCTTTTTGTATTTAAGGTTTAAGAATTTTTTGAGCTGTCTTCTTAGGATCTGACTGGATGCTCTCTCCCCAATATTCAGGTTCTATTAAATATGTAATATATATTTAATTATTAATAATTCTAATGTAACATCTCATGTCTTAAACACAGAAGCCTTTGATCTAAATATTAACCACTGTTTGGTTAAAATGAACCTCAATAAAATGGGGGCACAATTAAAGGAAAGAAAAGAGAAAAAGGAGAGAAAACAAGTCAATTTCACTTGTCAACCCTGTAGTTTTGCAGTTGAAAAACACAAAAAAAACCACTGAAACTATGACAATACAAATATAGGAATTGTGTAACACACATCTATTATCCTAGAACTGAGATAATAGCTGAGGCTACAGAATTACTCTTAAATTCTAATCTGGGTCACAGAGTCAGACAGTATGTAATAAAACTAATAGTACTATGAAGTCTTACACAATGGATCAGTAAGATCACTATACTCCAACATATACATGCAAGAATTTAAAATGTCAAACATAGGACCATATTTCTTTCATCAAAATTAACATACTTGCAGAAGTCTAATCCAATTTTTCCTCTTTCCATCATATCCACTAGACGTCCTGGAGTGGCAACTAACAAGTGGCATCCACGTTCTAAGTCCCGAATCTGCTGAACAGTATCAGCACCACCATATACTACACAAGGACGAACTCTAGATCGGTATGAAAACTATATGCAAAAAATTATTAGCCACAGAAACATTGAAATTAAGCAAAAGACTGTATCACTAAAAGCTATGCTTACTTTTCTGGCTTCCTCATAGATCTGTACAGCCAACTCCCTTGTTGGGGCTAATACCAAGGAGATTGGATACTGTTTGCGGCGACCATATCTTCCATTTTCCTAAGAGTTAAGTATAATTTTAATGTTCATAATCCAAAATTTTACCTCTTTTTTACTTTCTGTGTATGAGTATTTTATCTGGACATATGTACACATATTGTGTGAGTATGTGGTGTCTGTGAAAGCCAGAAGATGGTAAACTGGAGTTATTAATCATTTGTGAGGCACCAAGCCAATACTCTTAACCACTGAGTCATCTCTCTAGCCACTACTTACATATTATTAAAGTTCACAGTGCCATTTGTAATTTAAGAATTACTTGAGTGGCTGGAGAGATGGCTCTGTGGTTAAGAGTTGCTCTTTCAGGTTTAATTCCCAGTACCCATATGGCAGCTCACAAGTGTATGTAACTCCTGTTCCAAAAGATTTGATACCCTCATGCAGATATATATACAGCAAAACATTGATGTATACAAAATACAAATAAATAAATAATTTTTAAAAAGTTACTTGAAAATAAGATGTATCTGACAGTTAAATGTTTCCAATTCCAATGCAACGCCTGTCTTCTGCCTTCTTAGGGCACTGTACACAATACTCATATACATGCATGCAAACCAAACATTCATACACAAAAATAAAAATATGTATTTTTCCTAACAAAAGTTTAAAAACTGTCACCTTCATAGCCTTCAAAGCATCTCCTGGACCATCTGTATAAATCTGACTCAGAATGGGTAGTAGAAATGCAGCAGTTTTTCCAGAGCCTGTTTAGAGAACACTGAATTATTAATATTGAATATTTAAGACATTTTCAAGTATTGGTCATATTGGCTCATGCCTGTAATCTCAGAAAGTATAAGACAGAGTCTGAAAAGAAATTTAAGGTCATTCTTATCTACACAGGGAATTTGAGACTACCCTAGAGTATGTGAATAGTCTTTCAAAAGAGTATCAAGACAAATACTCTAGAGGCAATAGATCTCTACAAAAGAGGTCAGCCTTGTTGGCATAGTAAGACCTTGTCTATTATTCAGTTTCTGGTTAACTATGTAGCAAAAGCCACAGCAAATAGTTATTTAGATGAAGCAACAACTTTGGGAGCAGGAGGGCTGCAGTGGGGTGGTTTCTCTTTCCATAGTTAAAGCTGTCCTAGAACTCATTATATACACCAGGCTAGAACTGAACAAACAAAAAAAATGTTTTCTTTAAAGAATCAAGTGGTGAATTAAAATGAGTAAATAAATAATTTTAACCAAAAAAAAAAAAAATCTTTTAACCAGAAAGGCTTTTGTCTTCACTATACTTAATTATGACAAAATTTTATTTAAAAAAATGTGTCACTTGTATTTGTTTAATAAAACACTGTTTAGCCAGTAGCCAGGCAGGAAGTATAGGCAGGGTGACCATAGTAAGAGAATTTGAGAAGAGTAAAGACCAGGAGTAGATAGGCAGGGGCAGAGAAAGCAAGACAAGAATGCTGCACTGAGAAAAGGTACCAAGCCACAAGACTAAATATAGATAAGAATCATGAGTCCCCTCTCTGTCTTCTCTACCCTGGGAGCAGCTCTATTGCCTTAGCCCATAAACCCTGAAAATGTATGCCTGCTCTAGGTTCATCTCTTCCCACTCCTTGATCAGGAGCACCTCTCAGATGCTGAGTTCACCCCTGTCTGCAGTAGAATTGAACCAGCCGCAGAAGTGGACAGATGAGGGCCTCAGCAGCTTATCAGTCTCTTGCCCATTGACCTCACTCATCCCTAGCCGCAGTTTCCAAACCAGCATCATCTCCCGTGACATTGACACAGCAGCCAAATTCATTGTGGCTGGGGCTGCTACAGTTGGGGTGGCTGGCTCTGGGGCTGGAATTGAGACAGTTTTTGGGAGCCTCATCATTGGTTATGCCAGGAACCCTTCTCTGAAGCAACAGCTCTTCTCCTATGCCATAATGGGCTTTGCCCTCTCAGAGGCCTTTGGCTCTTTTGCCTAAGGGTAGCCTTTCTCATCCTCTTCGCCATGTGAAGCAGCTGTCTCCACTTCTACCTCCCATAGCTCTTTCATGTCCCGTCTGCCCTGTATGTTCCTTTTCCTGTACTTCCCCAGGAAGCCTGGGTAAGTGCTTGACTCAGGGTTTGACAGAGAGAAGACAAATAAATACTGTATTAATAAGAAAAAAAAAAGAATCATGGGTTAAGTGTAAGAGCAAGTTAGTGATATGCTTGACCTACTGGTGCAGCATTAACTACAATATAATGCCCCAAGTAAATTATTTAGGAAACAGCTACTAGGGATTTGGGAGGTTGCTGCTGCTGGTAGTATGGAAACTTCATACCTTAATTCAGAGACAGGTGGATCTCTGAGTTCAAGGCCAGCCTGATCTACAGAGTTCCAGGACAGTCAAGACTACAGAGAGAAATCATGATTAAAAAGAAAACAAAACTACTTATCTCTGTATCTATGGGTGGGTGGATAGACTAGATTAGATAGATACAATAGATAGATAGACAAATAGATAAATAGAACTTCATATATAGTCAAGATATATATAACTGTAAAGGACATATATGCACAGAGAAAATTTTGGTATCTCTACTTCAAGTGGCATCATTTTCTGATACAAGACAATATACAACATGTTTCCTCAATCCCCAAGGAGAACAGGGTACCCTTGTAAGACTTATTTTTGTAACTTACACATATTTCCCTTTAAATTGCTTATTTTATTTCTACTTTAACAATTAGCACTTTTCCAATACAGCATTAGCTGACACCTAGATACAGTTTCCTAAAGATACAGTAAAATATGTGGTGGTTTAAATAAGAATGACATCCATAGGCTTACATAGTAAACAATCACCAGAGAGTAGCACTTTTTGAAACCATTAGAGGGATTAGGAGGTTATGGCCCTGTTGGAAGATGTTATGTCTCTTGAGGCAGGCTTTTAGGTTTTAAAAACCCATGCCAAGCTATTTTTCTCCATTTATGGTACAGAATGTAGCAGCTTCTAATTACTTCTACTCCAATATGCATCCATACCTACTATCATGCTTCCTGACCTAACAGAGTAAGCAAGCTTCACACTATAAGCAAGTCCACAATAATATTTTTGTATAAGTTTCTGTGATTATGGTATCTCTTCATAGCAATGGAAAAGTGACTAGATGTACAGTTCCCAGGTATTTTCATGTATGCCAAACAGGACTTCTAAAAAAATCCCAGAATTAAGGTCTGTTGTTCTTTACAAAATAATCTTACCTGTTTGAGCACAAGCCATTAAGTCTCTTTTTTCTTTAATAATAGGAATAGCATGTTTCTGCACAGGAGTAGGACGAGTATAACGAGTTAGTTCAATGTTTCCCATGATAATTTCCCCCATCTCAACATCACTGAACTGTGAAAGAAAGCCAAAGAAACATAAAAACACAAACTAGTTATTTGCTACACTAATATAACATAAATACACTCACAGAAATTAGATTTCTTGATGTTTAATACATTTATTTGTCACTACTATTAACAATAGTTATTACAATATTATTTTTGAGTTATGTAAAAGAGTCAGTGAAAGGCACCAGAGCAATGGTTTAACAATTAAAGAGCACTGGCTGTTCTTATAGAGGAGCTGGGACCATTCCCACAAGAAACACAGATAGCTTGTATTGTATAGTCCTCACAACTATCTAGAATTCCAGTTCCCAGGGGAAAAAATGCCCTCTTCTGCCTACCACCAGTACCAGGCACTTATGTGGCATAAATACACCTAGAGGCAAAACACTATTACATGTAAAAAAAGTTGCCAGGCATAGTGGTGCATGCCTCAGATCGCCACACATGGGAAGCAGAGTCAAGAGGACTTCGTTGAGTTCAAGCACAGCCAAGGCTACACAGTGAGAAAAGAAAAAAAAGTGGAAGTTGGGCAAGAGTACTAGCAAAATAGAAGTGATATGAGAAGGAAAATTGGTAAAAACTGAGCACCTTAAGAAATGAGTTGGGGGCTGGAGAGATGGCTCAGCGGTTAAGAGCACCGTCTGCTCTTCCGGGGGACCCAGGTTCAATTCCCAGCACCCACATGGCAGCTAACAACTGTCTGTAGTTCCAATTCCAGGCAAACACCAAGGCAAATAAATAAATAAATAAATAAATAAATAAAGTTTAAAAAAATAACAGATTAAGCTTTGTTAAAAAAAAAAAAAAAAAAAAAAAAAAAAAAAAAAAAGAAATGAGTTGGGGTAGATAAACACAAAAGGGACATGAGAAAAGTAAACTATGATTGTGAATGTCTGAAAAAGCCACAAGATAACATATTAACACTTTACAGGAGAAAACTATAAAGCATCCAATTCAGTGTATAAATATATATAATTAACAGTTAATTAAGGAGAAAACTATAAAGCATCCAATTCAGTGTATAAATATATATAATTAACAGTTAATTAACTCTTCTCATTTGGGCTATCGCCCTCCAAGAGACAAAAACCACTTACCAAAAACCTGCTCTGATTTTTTTTTTCCTTTTCCTTGAAACAAACAAAACAACAACCCCCTACAATAAAGAGACAAGAAGCTCTCTTTTGTTTCACAGTCTGTACAAGAAACATCTAAAGCATACAATTGACTGATGTTCCCCTGGGTTACTCTGAAAACCGGAAGTCCAAGTCTCTATTGCTGAACATACCATGCACTTCAAAACAGGTTCTAGAGCATAATGATCTGTAACTGAACTAAATGCTTCCTCCTTGAGGCCCAGCTTTCATGACACCAGAAGGTGTCATGCAAACTTACTTTGGATGGCAGCAGGTAACAGCCCTACTCAGCTATGATGCTTATGAGCCACTACCAGCTTCACTTATGATATATAATAACACTATGAGTGAAGTACTGCCATACTTTGGCTATCTAATTACACTTAAGATTGAACAAGAGTGAACCCAGGCCCAACAATGGGAATTCTAGATAACTAACTGGTCTGAGAAAAATCATTGTTATGGCGGAGAATCTACAATAACAACTTTACTAAACTACCATAATACCTAAAATATATCACTAGATACCAAAAAAAAAATCTAATTTACCCTTATACTCACAATATAATTACTCCTCATCCTTCACCAAGAAAACTTGTCTCCATAATAGATGGTGACCACTACAGAAAACCAAAACTAATAAAAATGCAGTGTTGTAGAACCCTGTCCCAGTGGATACATCTACAGCACACTCAGAAAACATTGCTAAAAAGAGGCATAAACATTTTAAGAGCCAGAGAATTAGGAAGCTTGCTGTGAGACTGTGTCTCCTAGCAATGTCAGAAACCACACTAGTAAAGTCTCACTGAATACCTAAACAAGAACTCAACAATGACTCAAACATACCATATCAAATCAGATGGGGAAAAGTCCACAAAACCTCAACTCTATACAAAGAACTACAGATAGCTCAGTAAAAACAGAAGCAGGAAAGGTGGGATAGATACTATGGATGTGAAGGACGGCTTAAAATGAGAAAAGGAAAGAAAATTTCAAAAATAAAAGGCGTCAAACAAGAACTGCTGAGAACACTCAGCAGGTAGAAGTACTTGCTGCCATCTCAGTTTGAGAAGCATTCTCAGAAGTTGCCCACTGATATTTACTTGCATGTGTTATGGCAATTCTATACTCTAAACAAAAGTAATCATAAAATACTCAAACAAGAAAGCTTACATTTTCAATGTGAGGAGGACAGTTATTCCCAGTTGCCTCTACTGGTATATCATCATATTTCTCAAAGTTAATTCCAGTGTTTCCTCCAGAAAAAAGTTCTCTGAAATCAGATGACCATAATATATTAATAGAAGAAAATATATTTTACAACAATTTAAAAATTCATTCATTGAGACAGGAGTATTAGGATTAAAATCATGGATACCGAGCGTAATTACCTAATTTAGTTATTTCTAAGATTGTATTTTTCATTCTGTATATGTATGTGTGTTTCTTTCTGGGTACATACACATGACTCAAATGCCTAAAACCAAATATCCTGGAACTTTAGCTAGAGACAGTTGTGAGCTTTCTGATGTGGTTGTTAGGAATTGAACTCAGGAGCTCTGCAAGAAACACATAAGCTTTAACCATTTAGCCTTACCTATATTTCTAACCCCATATTAAATATTGTTTTAATTTGCTTTTTTTGTAATTTTTGAGGCAGTGGTCACAAAAAGTCATTTTTGTGCATACCAGGCCTCAAATGTAATATCTGAAAATTTAAAAACTTACTGTTCTAAACGTTCACTTGGTGGAAGTGGTTTTGACCAATCATCTTCATCTGTTCTGTCACTCCAACGACTATGACCACTTCTTTCAAATTTGCCAAATGCAGGCCTGTCACGACTGCCAATATTATCATAGTCACTTCGACCATGATCATCAAACCTGGACAGCAGAATAATAAGACTATAGAACTAAAATAAAAATATTATCCTTCAAGAGTATTAGTTGAACTGAATGAAACTCCCTAACAAATATATCAACAATTTAATCCTGATCTGTACCATTTAAATAACTGCATCCTTTAAATAACTGCTTACAGAGGAAGTGAGCATCAGATTCAAAGATTTATCCACTTGTGCCTCCTACATACTAAGGCACACCACTATGATCCTATGATGGCTAACAATGAATCACTTGAGGTCTGAAGACCACCTTTAATCTAAGTCACAATTTGTTGTAGCAGCCTATACAAAGGACAAAGAAGCGCTTTGCCTTTTTGCCCTTGTGTCATTGCATTAAGAGTCTAGTTCTTCAAGATTCTAATATTTGCAGACCAGCTGAGGCATCTAGTCTCATGGAGTAAAACTCCTTTTGAAAACTTTGGATTGGGAAACAACCATTATTGGAATACCTAGACCTAACCTATTTGCATCTCTAGTAAATTCTCAGACAGACAGACAGAGAGAAAGAGAGAGATTGATTATTTTATCAGTTCTATCCCAAGAGAGAACACTGATTCTGGTAAGTTAAAATTCTTATAAATTTTCAACCATTAAAATTCTTAACCATTACCAAATGGTGGTGGTGGCAGCAGCACTTGCCTTTAATCCCAGCATTGAGGAGATAGAAGCAGCCAGATCTTTGTGAGTTTAAAGGCACTCAGCTTGATCTACAGAGTGAGTTCTAGAACAGCCAGGGCCAGGGCTACACATAAAGCCACCCACTCTCAAAAAAAAAAAAAAAAAAAAAAATTCTTAACCATGACTTTATACACATCAGCAAAGAATTCACCTTCCCCTGGATGCACTTCCACGATCACTGAAATAACCAGGCTTTCCTCTGGAATCACGAGATCCAAAACTGCTGTAGGCATCTTTATCTTTACAACTCCAGCCGGAACTGTCTTTATCATAGACTCCTTCAAGGACAATGAACAAAAATAGTAAAAAAATAATGAAATACAAATACTAAAATAGTGCATTCTTCATGGCCATAGACTTCTAAAATAACTGATCCTAGTAGTGATAGTGGATACCCATCAAAGAATTTCAACAGTTTTTAATACTGCAGCAATGATAAATTTTGTAAGTAAAATGTGATTTGTACTTTGAAAATGTTCATGGCCAAGTAGCAAATGCTTACACCACACCACACACCACTTGGGATACAAAGATTGCAGCAACTCTGTAATACATAGTAAGACCCCGTCCAAAACAAAATAGGAGCTATAGATGTAGCTCAGTAGCTGAGTGCTTTTGTAGCAAGTGTGAAAAAACACATGTTCAATCTTGCTAAAGTTCTTAATTACATAATTACTTGACAAATACTGCTTAAGTTCTTTTAAGTATATGATATTTGGTATCTGTATTTTTTTTCTTCTCTTTTGAGCCCAAGTCTGTCTTTACATCGTCCAAGGTAGCTTCAGTTTACTATGTTTTTGAGTCTTGAAATTCTGATCTTCTAGCTTCTGCCTCAAGGTGAATTCTATCACATTCAGTTTGCTCCATAATTTGTACACAGAACTCCAGACAGACAAATAATAAGAATAAATTAGGTCTACTATTAGAATGGTGTCTAAATCCACTTTAGTAATGGTTTGGTGTTTAGCAGTTATGTTATCTACCTTCCTGCTTTATGTCAGAATTACTGAACATACTGCTGACTAAATTTGTACAGCAAAAGAAAAAATAAATCTCTAAAAGTACTGGTTCAGTCAAGTGCAAAGTCCTACTGTTAATCTCTACCAAACATATCCTAGCATACATGTACACATCCCAACTACAAGAGGTGTCTAAAGATTTCCTCTGTCAATCTACAACCTCAAGACTGTTACTTCTTTTGAGGCATTTCTTAGATGCAATTATCTAATTAACAGACAGCATATCCACAGTGAAAGTTATTAGGAATTATTGAGAAAAAAAATGAGCTGGTATACTACTATATACATTTCCCAGTATTTTATTCCCAATAACCTCCACCTCTCTATTGCATTTTCTTTCCTTCTAGTTTCCTTTTCTAAAAATATTTCAGGTGACTATTTGAAATATAGTTTCCAAAATATCACCCACAAAAATATTTTAAATCTACATTCCAATATTATAAAACTACTAGAAAATGAGATGTTTTACTTATTTTATGTCTCTGAGTGTTTTGCCTAGATTTCTGTATAAGTATCATGTGTGTGCCAGCATGCAGAGTTCATAAAAAAAGCACTCTTATCCACTGACACATCTACCTATCTCCTCTAAATTTTTCAATATAGAAGCTAGATATAAACATAGAATTCTTTCATCAGGCAGCATTCTAAATACTTTTTCAAATGGAAGCTGTGTTATCAGTTATTTATATATTATCAAAGTAAACTATACATCTGAAGACACAGATTCCAAATCCAATAATGAATCTTGAGTCATATTGCAAAAATAAAACAAGAAAATGTCCTCTACTCAGTGTTAATAAAGTTATGAAGTGCTAAAGATATATAGTGCTAGTTCTTAAAGACAGAAGAAACAAAGCAGAAAAAAGTTGTTTTATTTTGCATGCAATGTATGTGTATACATATACCATAGACCAGAGTATACACATCAGTTGATTTTTGCTGCTGAGCTATCTCACTAGCTTCAACAGTTAAATTTTTTGTTTTGATACAAGGTTTCTCTTCGTAACAGCACTGGCTGTTCTGGAACTCACTCCATAGACCAGATTGGCCTCAAACTCATAGAGATCTGCCTGCCTCTGCCTCCTATGTGCTGAGGTTAAAAACATATACCACTACTAATCTAACCTCTAAAGAGCAAAAGTTAATCTAAAAATTGGTTACAACATACCTTTCGATGTGTCTCTGTTCCTTAAGTGAGGTGGTATATAGCGCCCTTCTAAAAGAGAATATGGGATGGGGGAAAGGGCGAAAGTGTAAAACTGAAACACTGTGGCATTATTCCAGGAAGTAATTTTTACCAAATTGTCAAGGACCAGGAATCATGCCTTTCTGTAACTAAAATTAGTATCACATATTTAAAAATATACAAGTTGGAATTTAATAGAAGAAATTAATGTTTGAAGCTTTAAAAATTAAGTCAAAATTTTAACCTAGTATTGAGAAAAGCAAGCAACCAATAAAGTGGAAGATAACCACTATCAAATAGACTACATATTCATCCTCTTTTTAAGGTAAATATGTAAACTCTATTTACCCAATTAGCCTAATGACATCCTAATATGATAAACATGGTTTAAAATTAACTAGACTGAAGACCTAAACTGTATCATTTGCTGGCTGGTGCCAAATAACCACCTTCAAGTAAGTTCAAATAACTTTCCAAAAATATTCCCTCCTTTTGAAAAGGTTTACTTTGTATTTTATGGTTTGAATAAAAATGGTCCACATGTGCTAGAGATGTGACTAATAGGTTAAGAGCACTGACTATTCTTCCACAGATCCTGAGTTCAATTCCCAGCAACCACATGGTGGCTCACAACCATCTGCAATTAGATCTGGTGCCCTCATCTGGCCTTTCGGCACAACACTGTATACATAATTAAAAAAAAAAAAAAGCCCACATAGGCCTATAGGCCTATATTAGGAAGTTTGCCCTTACTGGAGAAGTTCTGCAACGTGGGCTTGGGGTCTGAGGTCTCAAATGTTAAAACTAGTATCTCTTTCACTTCTGCTGCCTGTGAATCCAGATGTAGAGCTCTCCGTTACCTCTCCAGCAGCATGTCCGCTTGCATGCTTATGAAAGAATCTCTTCACAGCAATAAAAACCCTAACTAAAACAATTTCTAAAAAATATAACTCACAATATTACTCAAATAAAGCCATACTAACTTAGTTTTACCAGTAAGTCTCTCAGGTTCTTCACTGAAATAGACAGCAGTAACTACAAGTATTCTTTTAATAAGCTTAATACAATTCAGGAAAGGACAAATCCTAAATCATTTCATTCCAAGTTAGACTTATTTATACTACATATTATACTTACTATTTTTTTAAAGTGCCAGGTGGTGGTACTGAATTGGCAGACAGAATGACCTTGAAAAAGGACCATCCCAAACCACAAGCTCTGCCTTTTCCCAGTATTTTATTCTCAGTAACCTCCACCTCTTCTACTGTATCTTCTTTCCTTCTAGTTTCCTTTTCCAAAAATATTTCAGGTGACTATTTGAAATATAGTTTCCAAAATATCACCCACAAAAATATTTTAAATCTACACCCCAATATTATAAAACTATTAGAAATGAGATGTCTTATTTATGTCTATAAGTGTTTTGCCTAGATGTGTGTATGTGTATCATGTGTGTGCCAGCCAGGTGAGTTCTCAGATCCCCTGGAAATGGAGGCAGAAAAAGCAGCCCAGGTCTGTCTCAAGATAACAATGTCTGAATTTTACATCACAAATCTCCACTATTTGTCACAACTATCATAATAAAACTTCTGTTTCTGTGAAACTTTGATTACTGATACGGATTTCTGTTCAGGGCTAGTTGCTTTTGTAGTGTACCACCAGTTCTGTACTCAGAAGTCTTTTATTAATGTCTTGGTAAAGTAATTTCTCCATCAAATTATACTGCTCTGCAAGTTAATTCTTTAACAACAGTGCCTCCTGTATTTGTTGAAACAAAAAAGTAAATTTAAAATAGTTTAGCTGAATGACAGCAGCAACACAGAATTAATTCTATTGCTAAAAAATTTTACTTACTATTCTCGGTACTTCCTCCTCCACTCCGATTATCTGAGGAGTTCAGGTCAAGACCTGCGAACTGGAAAATAAATATTTAAGGTTCACAAGTTAACAAAAAATATAAAATAGGTTTGCTATAACTACTGAAGACAAAATATTAAAAACTCCAACTTATACTGTAATATTTACTAAATGATTTTTCAAAGACTTAAGAGTGTCATTAGGAAAGTGGAACTCGAAGTTAATTGCTCTTAAAAACCCAAGTTTATTTCCCAGTTCTCTCACTGTGGTTCATCATCATCTGAAACTCCAGTCCCAAGGCTCTGATGTCTTATTTTGATATCCTCAGGATCCTGCATGTATACAATACACACACATACAGACACACAAGCGTATTAAATACATATGTACGTTGTTTTCTATTTGCTTCAATGCAAGGTTTCTCTACATATAACCCTGGCTGTCCTGGCACTCCTTCTGTAGGCCAGGCTGGCCTCAAACTCAGAAATCTACCTGTCTCTGCCTCCAAACTGCTGTAATTAAAGGTGAGTGCCATCACTGCCTGCATCTATTTTGTTGTTGTTTTGTTTAAGAGTTTTTGTTGCTGGAGACAACTCAGTTGCTCTTTCCCAGACCCCATAGTTCAATTCCTAGAACCTGGCCACATGTAACTCAACTATCAGATGATTCAACTATATATTCTAGCTTCCCAGGACACTGCAAGCATGTACATGCCAGCAAAAATGCCCATGGGGGGAGGAAAGATTTAAAAAAAAAAAGTTTTTGAAGCAATCAGAATAAGGATTACTAGCATGTACACTGCAAAGTGCCTACATAGCACAAAAAGAAAAAATTGCTTTGAACTTGATAATATATGTCAATGGCAAGTAACAGAACCAGGCATAAACAATAACTTAAAAAGTTCAATGGTTTAAAATAAATGAATTACAGTATGAGAAAAGCTTCTAAATCACCAAACTAAAAATCACTATTTTCAGCAAGCTAGATGGCTCAGCAGATAAAAACTAGCTTGATAATTTTCTAGTTTTAGATACGCATAAAAGAAAAAAGGAATGGTCTTCACAAAGTTTTCTTCTGAGCTCTATATCTGCCCATGGTGTGGCATGCAATACCAATACACTAACCAAGAATAAAAATAGACCATCATTTCTCAGTAACTCAAAATTTAGTGACAGAAGTTACTAGGCAGTTAATTATGAGAACCCAGCGTCCATTCATCAAATTTGGGTCACAATCTTTGTTCCTTGTGACGATCGCAAGGTGACTTTTAGCTAAAAGAATTTCCCCACTAGCATGAGGAAAATAAAATCTTTCTTCTTCTTAAAAATGACAACGAAATATTTGGCTACTTTGTTGTCAGACCTCGGGATTAAGCATTTTAAAGAACAAAAATCAATCACAAACACACAAGAGAACAGTCTGAATTAACTGACTATCTATATACAGTGAGTGGACAAAAGCCTTAGTTTTAACATCCCTTATCAAATCCAACCTCCATTATTCGCAGGCCAGTGTCAAGAGAAGTACACCGCAGCCATTCTTTGACCCCTTCTGCTCTGCTCCCTTCTGGCTTTCTGCGTCACAGAACTCAGGAAACGAGACCCGTCCTGCCTACACACCAATCCGCGGGAAAGAGGTGAAGATGGCCTTCGCGGAAGAACATTTTCTGTCCTCTAAGCAGAGGTCTTATCTTCTTAGTTGTCTTCTGGTTAGTCTCAACATTTTATCGTTAACTCACAATCAGGTACAGGGACACTCAAATCTTCAAAGAATTGTACAGAAAAATAAAATCCCCTTAGCGCCAAACACATAGTTGCAGAACTTCCGTTCGCTAATACAAAAGCCGCCATTATGTAAGGCTTTTGGACTAATTTGTAACATCACTGCTATGGGCCTTTTCTCGGTCACGCTATTTTGTCAGTATAATTTCGGTTCTCCCAGTTTTTTGTTTTTTGTTTTTTGTTTTTTGTTTTTAATTAAGAACCTGTCACAAGCCTATGCAAAGAACCCAAGCGAATGGTAATGTTCTTTTCATTACTGCGCCACGGGAAAATTAGGACAGACAAGGGAGGGGGATGTCCCATATAAGTTTAACTCACTTGCTGGTCCAGGCCGACCGTATTTTCTACCGCCACATGAGTCATCGCTGAAAAGAACTGAGAATCGAACCACTCACGCACTAGGAAACGTAAATCTTTCTTCTCCTGATGAACTCGAACGCTTAAGAAAGCAACTTGCGAGACACGCAAACGCATCGAAACTACGCAGGACGCACCGCCCTTTCGTCAGTCCGTACAACCAGGAAGCAATCTTTTACTGCCTCTGTTACTTGTAGTTCCTTTACTCGCGATTGTTTAGAGTCACAACCTCGCGAGATCTAACCCAGCTGCTGAGGCTGTCCAATGTTTCAGTCCATCTGAACTAATTGTTGAATGTTTCATTTCAGCCTTTCTTCAGTTAAGGGATCTTAAGGATAATACTCCATGCGCTTAGCCCTTTCCCTGCTCTTTACTTTGTTTTAATAACTCCCTTTTGTTTACCTTTCAAGTGCGAGAATAAAAAAAATTTACTAAAATTTCCTCACGCTACCATATCCTTTGCCTGACTTAGGAAGGTTCACGAAAATAAGGACTATCACAAAGGTACAACTAGGAAGTACAAACTTTGGTGTGTTTCTCGGAAACGGTTCAAGGTCCAAGACGTGGGCAGAATTATGGCAGAATGGTTAGTAACCTAAACAAGGAAGGTGGAGCGAAATTCACAGTGCCTGCCAAGAGCTAGCTGCTGCCTGGTCAAATTGGTTTCTTTGCGAGTACTAACCTAGATTTTCCAGTGCTACCTATGAATTAGAGCAAGACACATATTTTTTGATGAGAACACAATAAATATTATACGAAAAATTATGTTAGTAATAACTCAACTTTTTGGTTTATACAGTTTACTCGTTTGGGCAATGTTTTAGTATTATATTAAAATTAATAATTAGTATTAACATGCAGGTGTTTTGCCTGCATGTATATCTATGTAAAGGTGTCAGATGTTGGAATTTCAGACAGTTGTTAGCTGCCATGTGGATGCTGGGAATTGAACTCAGGTCCTCCGGAAGAACAGACAGTGCTTTTAACCGCTGAGCCATCTCTCCAGCCCCTCATTTTGGCAATTTTTTACTCTGCGAGACAAGCTGTACACAGTATTGCACTGTGTCCTCACAGTCCATGGGCTGTGGATTTGTAAATAGTGTGAACAGTACTTTTGGTTGCATCAAAGAATTATACATCTAGGGTAATAACTCTTGAATATAAAGGACCTGCAGCAAAATTATCTGGTTACTTTAGAAGTATTTGGCAGCTTCAGTGGTCAGAAAATAGAAAATATAGGCATATACTATAGAAGGGGGAAATTGGTTATTAAGTTATCAACAACTAACACAAGCTCCTTATAAGGACTCTTCGCTTTGTAACAAAACTGGAAAGACTCAGGGTTTCTATTGCTATAAAAACACTCCTGGGGCTGGAGAGATGGCTCAGCGGTTAAGAGCACCGTCTGCTCTTCCAAAGGACCCGGGTTCGACTCCCAGCACCCACATGGCAGCTAACAACTGTCTGTAGTTCCAGTTCCTGGCAAAACACCAAGGCAAATAAATAAATAAAGTTTAAAAAAAAATTTAAAAAAAAAACTCCTGATCAATGAAACTCTTATAAAAGAAAACGTTTAATTTGTAGATTACAGTTTCAGAGGTTTAGTCCAGTATCATCACAGTGGCACATGGTAGCATGCATGGCAATACAGAAGGAGCTGAGATTAGAGAAGGTACTCCATGTTGATCCCACAAGCAACAGAAAGTGATCTGAGACACTGGGTATAGCTTAAGCATGTATAATACCTCAAGCCTGACCCCACAGTAGCACACTTGACAAACAAGGCTGCGTCTATTGTACAAAGTACACACTGCCTCTGAGTTTATGGGAGCTAATGACATTTAAACTACCACTAGAACTTAATGCAAGTTTTTGCATCATTCCTTATAAGATCTTTTTTTTTTAACTATTTATTTATTTATTTATTTGCCTTGGTGTTTGCCTGGAACTGGAACTACAGACAGTTGTTAGCTGCCATGTGGGTGCTGGGAATCGAACCCGGGTCATCTGGAAGAGCAGAAGGTGCTCTTAACCGCTGAGCCATCTCTCCAGCCCCCTCCTTATAAGATCTTATTGTGCTAAAATTAAAAACAGTGCATTTACAAACACTATTGCTTTTTTTTAAATACAGGTTCTCACTATTTACCCTATCATGTTCCAGCACTGGCCATGTAGACCAGGCTGGGAGTCCCAAATTGTACTCAAAATTTCCTGGTATATTTGTACGATTTGTTTGAAGACTTGATAACCCTTTTCTCTTTCTATTTTTTTGTTTTTCTTAGAACAGGGTCTCATGTAGCTAGGCTACAGTTGAGGAAGGCCTGTTCCTTCTGTTTTCACCTTCTATGCTTGGATTTGTCGAAGTCTTCTATGTTATAGGAGTCAGTTGAAGAAAGAAGTCACTCCAAAATGCCATTTTGAGACTTGTGAGACAGAAAAAAGGTTCAGCCTATGACTAAATGAACCTTGAACAGCATACAAAAGTGTTTTTTATTGATTGCTACACAAAGTTGTGTTTTCGGGTTAAGTATTTCCTAATACCAACGTTCTTCTTCTAATTCATATGTTTCTCTAAAGGAAAGCATCACATGTCCCTGCTACTTCAGTCATGAGTACTACTCTTTGCAGTACTCAATAACCCAAGAGCTTTAGTAGTGTCAGAAGCATCTTATGACCAAAGTCATGCAAAAACCTCAGAAAACAATACTGAAACATCACAGGAAATAATCACTGTTTTCAAAATGATTCTTCAAGTTTAAAGTACTAGAAAAAATTATTCACTCTAATGTCTACCCTATAAATAATTACTCTGCTAAATACTTACAACAAAGAGTACGGACAGGTGTCAAATGGTGAGTTTATTTCGCTATATGGAGTGAAGAAAGAGCCTGGTGAAAACTAGACTGTCAGTCTTCTGAGATATATCCTTACTCCAGACAATACTTAAAGATAACTTATTTATTTTGACAGAACAACATAGAAAAAAGAAAAATGAGAAGTACCAAGCATGGTAGATATTCAAAGGGAAAAAAGAGAACTTCCAAGCATAGTAGATATTCAAAAGGAGAATACAACTTGACAACGTTTTCATGGCAAATATTTCCCAGCACTGTTGTCACTCTGAAATTAAGGTTTTAAGTCACATAAATTAAACTCATTTTGTATACAATTCTTGTATTAAAGACTGTTTGTGAGCCCATATATAGATTAACTACAAAGAAATAGAAAAATAATTCATAGTAACCAATAAACGGACACAATGCTTCACAAGTATCTGCCACATTCAATTATAAACATAAAAGTATGAAATTCATTAGTAATTATATAGTGTTGTAATTAGGGATCTTTTTTTTTTTTTTTTTTTTTAAACTTTATTTATTTATTTATTTATTTGCCTTGGTGTTTGCCTGAAACTGGAACTACAGACAGTTGTTAGCTGCCATGTGGGTGCTGGGAATCGAACCCGGGTCCTCTGGAAGAGCAGACGGTGCTCTTAACCGCTGAGCCATCTCTCCAGCCCCCAATTAGGGATCTTTTAAAAGTGGTGAAAATAATACAACTTTACCTCATGTTTTACAGTGCTTGTATTTCTAGGAAAAATACCTGAAAAAGTTTTTTAAACTCTTCAAAAATGAATTTGTGTTTAAATATAAAACAGTTATTAGGATTCTGACATTCAACATTGTGAATTTAACTACATTACTGATATAGAAAAACACTTAAAATAATAAAGTTGATATTAGAAAAATATTCCTGAGACTGGAGAGATGGTTCAGCAGTTAAGAGTACTGGCTGTTCTTCCAGATAATGCAGGTTGAATTTCAGGCAATCACATGACAGCTAACACCTGTTAGTTACTCCAGCCCCTGGAATCCAACATTACCACACAGATATACATTCAGTCAATACACCAATGCACATATGATAAGATTAAATAAAATATTAACAAATTTGCTTAGGTGACTACTACTACCACTAGAGTAGAATCTAGCTAAGAGTGCTGTCCTCAAATGTTACAAAGATAAATAGTATGCTTACCAGGCCTGCTTGGAGATAAGCAAAATTTAGGGTGATAGGATATAAATTTAGGATGGGTCTAGACATTGGAACCATTATCAAAGACATACCTATGACAAGCAAGAAATGCACCAATGCCTGAGAAAAGGATTATTTATTAAAGGATTCTATTGGGAGGGAGCAACTCATTTATACAGAATAAGGCAAACTTAATCTTAGAATCCTTGAAAAGCTATGGACCAATCCACAACAGAATCCACCAATTTACAGATCCTAACCTAGTCTTCTTCACCATTCAGTATTTCAAGAAAAGTGAGGTCTGTGTATGTTTCCCAGATCTTAAGCTAGACAAAAGGCAGTACTCTAGGTTCTGGTACCCAAAGAATGTGTAGAAGAGTACACATTCTTCAAATGTTATACTAGCCAAAAGGCTCTAGGGGCTTGTATCCCAAGGTGGAAGGATACATGTTTTGTACTGCATCTCCCCTTTTAGTTTAAATAAGAAAGTTCTAAACCTAATACAAAACTACATACAATAAAAACAAAACAAATATTACAAACATCAAGTATTATTCAGGAGAAATAAAGGATAATAAAATATACAAATGTAACTACATCAAGCAATCAAGAAACACATAATATATGTTCAAAATATAAGTGGCAAGATAGATTACCCCCAAAGTAGTCTTATTCTGAAGAATTTAAATCTAGTAACTAATATGCTTTTAGTTAAGATATGAGAGGATTTTAAATGAGAGGATTGTAAGTATAACTATCTAGTCTTCAACCCTCTCAAAGACCTGAGAAGGGAAATAATACTACCTGAATGAACAAAAAGTACAAGCAAAAACTTCTGAGAAATGCAAGAAATGACAGAGACAGTTGGCTGTCTGGACCCAATGTTCCTATAAAATATTGGGACATCCACTATGGCTAAGGCCCAGATTATTTGACAGACCATTTTCAGAAGCTAGATAATTTCAAAGACTGCTTAACCCTGTCTTAGCAAGGTTCATCAGTCACCTTTTCTTGTGACCATCCAAGCATGCAAGAGAGAGAAGGGTTCTGTGTATGTGTTTCCCAGATCTTAAGCTAGTCAAGAGGCTATGCCCAAGGGGCTGGCACCCAAAGCCATTAGGGTAAGAGTACATGTTTCCCAGATTTTATGATAGCCAAAAGGCCATACCCTAGGGGCTTGTACCCTAAGGCCATAGGTGGGAAGTTATGTGTACTACAGTACAACCAGGCAGTTCAAGGGGACAGCATAAGGTCATAATCATCATTTAATCATGGTCTGTCATTAACTCTTCTGTTCTTCTAACAGAAAAAAAAATTTAACCTGATAGATGGGTAAGATGAACCTGCTTTAAAATTCACCGAGAATAAAACTGGTGTACTTCAGAAATAATTCTGGCAATATCTTTGTGTAACTTTCCCTCTGTCTAAGTGGTCAGGCTTGGTTGTTTGTGTTTATATTGTTCAGAGTATATAGGTCAGGGACCTAAAGGAGTTTCAAGAATGTCTTAGGTTTCTATGATGTTAGGTTTCTTTGCTCTGACGAAACACCATGACCATGGCAACTCTTATAAAGGCAATATGTAATTGAGGATGCTCAATTAAACTTTCAGAGGTGTGGCAGCATGCAACCCTTACAATTATCAACACAAATTTGCAAAATGCCATCTTGAGTAATATGACATTTGATTACCTTTAGGGTTTCTTCTTTTCCAATTCAGATTTGAGGGGTTTTGTTTTTGTTTTTAGTTTTTAGTTTTTTTGAAGAGAGGATCTCTCTATATAGCACTGGCTGTCATGGAGGAGATAAATACATAGACCAGGCTGGCCTTGGACTCACAGACACCTCGCTGCTTGTCCTCCCAAGTGCCAGGATTAAAGTGCAACACCACTTCCTAATTTGTGATTTTTACATTCTCAAATACTTGGAAAGTATTTTGGGTTTGATACATATCTTTTGAGGTTAGAAGTTTTTCATTAGAGCAGCTTTTTGTATTTCTATGAGCAAGTAAACATCACTGACCAATCTATTAACTGGTAGCCCCTATTTTATCTAGTGCCATGCTAGAGAGCAAATACTGCTATCAAAATTCAAAAAAGTTTATAAAATGGTTTTCTCTTTCTAGAAGGCATGTAGAAGACCCATGTTTTTAATCCCAAAACTTAAAAGGTAAAGGCAAATGCATCTCTAAATTCAAGACCAAAATAGTCTACATAGTAAGTTTCAGGCCAGCTAGATCTACATAGTGAGGCCTTGCCTCCTAAATAAATAGCTCTTTTTTGGCACTTCCTAGATACTAAGATAAAACTAAGTATCTTCTTTCAAAACAAAGCTAATAAAAACTCATTGCAATACACAAAGATCAGAAGCTTCATACTTTCTATGAGAATTGATTGACTACTGATGTAGATGCTGATGCTCAGGGTGAAGGGTAGAAGGATTATGTGGTTTGAATCAGTGGTGAAACAATGAAAATTTTCCCATGAAGAAAGGTTTACTGACCTGTAACAGAGTGACATTTAGTTAAATGCACTCTTACTGTAGACTAAGGAGATTAGAGAAAGGAAGGGAATATCTGTTCAAGAATTCATTGTAGATTGTTCTCAAATGAGAACTTGGTTATTATTAAAAAAGAAAGAGAAGAGGCTATTTCTTGACTGATAGCACTGTACCTTTGCAACTGATGTTCAAAAATATTAGAAGAACTAAAAAATCTTCAATATCTCTAAAAATGACTTACAATAATATGTTGTTAAAAATCTTTTCTTAAAAAACAGTCCATAACCAAACCAATCAAAATGTTACTCCATATGATCTGCAACATGAACACTAACATCTGGCTAAGAAGAAACAACACAGGGAAAAAATCATGGAGGTTGAATAATATTCCAAATAATTATTCAAGAGAATAAAGAAAGCCAAAGAGAGAAAGCTGTGACTTTTTAGTTATGATAAATTCTACTTAATAATAATGTTCCTCTTTCTACTTCCTAATTATTTATCAATTATAAACAAAAGGGTATATTGTAAGCCTCTTGAGGCATTTCCCTGCCCTGAGACTTTCCTAATGGTTATAACTGCTGGTTTCAGAAACCCCCTCCAAACCCCCTCCAAACCACCTACTCTTCAGAAAAAAAAAATAGCCCAAAATCAAGTCACTGAATCCCATATAATCCTGGGCTCAATCCAAGATCAAGACTTGAAACCCCATCGATTCTCATCCTGGAAATCTCTACTCTAAAAAGTGGAATGCTTGGATTAAATCCCAGTGCTAAAATAAAAGGTGGGTGCTACCATTGAATGGCTATTAGGCCTTGAACTGAAAGATCCAAATGGATCTTGCCCTCTTGAGTGATAGAATTTAAGAAATAGGTCACCTCTCCTTGACTTTCACGGCTTGGCAGTGGGTGACTTTGTCCTCTGCTATTTCAGATTATTTTTATTAAATTTATATCACCAGAAAAAGGAATATTCTATTTTTAATAACCTGTGCTGGCAGATTATACCTATCTCCTCCTTTCCCCAGGCCAACTCCCACAAGTAATTTCTCAGTGGATAATCATGTTAATTCTATAAGAGTAGCAGCTACTTTACTTCTAGGACTCAGGAGGCAGGCACAAGCAGGCAAACATTTGAGTTTGAGACCAGCATGGCTTATGTAGTATTAGGGTCCAGGAGCATTCCAGTCACTGTTATGCCCATGTTACAAAACTCCCAACAATAATACAAAGCCAACTTCTCAATGCAAAAACAATGGTTTCTTTATTCAATTCTGAGCAAGATCCTCTTCCAGCATTTCAGTTATAGCCAAGTGAAGGAGGAAGCCCCAAGCCCTGACTGCAAAGGATTTATATAGGGGAAAAACATAAGTTGGGGGTATATATCTCAGCATTTTAAGATTGGAAAAGGAGACATAGAGTGAGGTAATCTTTTGAAATATAAGTGCACAATTGCTATAGAATGCTGACAGGATTTATGGCAAGATATGAGATGTCTGCAGAGACATCTGACTTTTGTTAAATTTTTACCACCATGACTCCTATTTGACTGTATCTGGGATGTTTGCTTTCAATTCTGATTTCACAGAATATTTTTAAAGGCTTGAGTTCAGCCCAGCCTCATGAGAGGCCTGTTCTCAGGATGGTGTTGGTTTTGCTCTTTCATGTCCTCCTCTTCTAGTAACTTAGGGAAAACCAATCATGAGTGTCTGCCTTGGTGAGTTGGACATCTTGTTAAAACAAGTTAAAATTTGAAACAGGGGTTGAAGAGATGGCTCAGTGGTTAAGAGCACTGACTGTTCTTCTAGAGGATCCAAGTTTGGTTCCCAGCACCCACATGGCAGCTCACACCTATGTAACTCCAGTTCCAGGGACCTGACAACCTAACACATACATACACACAGTCAAAATACTAAATGCATATAAATTATAAAAGAAAAAGAAAATTGTCACCTAAAAAAAAACACGAAAACCTTGAAACAGAAGTTAAAATTATGTACTTGTAACTTTCAGGTCTATAGTCTCAGCAATTGAGGAGGGCAACAGTCCCAAGACTAGGAGAGAGAACAATATTATTCTCAGGAATAGATAGGCCAGGAAATCTTAGGCAGTACTTATCTGAATTGACCACTGTGAAGTGGGTCCAAATTTTAATGACTCTCTAGATTCTCTGACGTTTATACATATTACAAAAGAACCTAAGTGTTTTAGATATATAAGTATTACCAATCTGTCAAGAGACCTAGTAGCTTTAGAAAAAGCAAGGCTTGATTTTATATATATAAAATGAGCTAGCAAGCTGGCTGTTGCTAAAAGGAGCTAGCAATTTGGCTATTGCCTTGCAGAAGAATTTGATTGCCTGATGCTATCAAGCTAACAGAGTTATATCCAGCCTAGCTAACAATACTTGCAGAAATCTGAGAAGGGTTCATTATATCTGAGTGCAGACTTCCAAATCTGCCAAAAATTACAGAGACCAGTCTATACCAAGTTAGCCATACCTAGGTCTCCACATTGTTGAAGGAAGAAGTATCAGAACAGCACCAAACTTCAGGTGCCAGGCTCATGAGTTGGGAGTTTTTCCATGGTACAGGATCATAAATGAGAAGACTGACTTTACTTTGTCTAGGCAAAAGAGTACAGTCAGGGGAGGGAATGCTGGCTTTAGAACCACAGCTGCAGAGATTCCTAGGACCAGAAGTTGTCTGAGTGCTTGGTAGGAAGCTGTAGGGTCAGATCCACAACTCTTAAGACTTTATGCTGGCACAACCTTGTGATCCTCCTGTCTCACTACCCACTTCCTAACCTCTCACATCTAACTTCATCCTCAATCTTCACTCGGATGAGATGGTGACCACTCAGATTTCCAAAGATGGGCTTGATGAACTCAAAGAGGCCTTTGCAAAAGTTGATCTCAACAGCAACAGATTCATTTGTGACTATGAACTTCATGAGCTTTTCAAGGAAGCTAATATGCCTTTACTGGGATATAAAGTGAGACAAATTATCCAAAAGCTCATGCTGGATGGTGACAGAAACAAAAATGGGAAGATAAGTTTTAATGAATTTGTTTATATTTTCCAAGAGGTAAAGAGCAGTGATATTGCTAAGACCTTCCGAAAAGCCATCAACAGAAAAGAAGGAATTTGTGTTTAAGGAGGAATTTTGAGTTGTCCAGTGAAGGAACACAGCATTCCTACTCAGAGGAAGAAAAATATGCTTTCATTAACTGGATAAACAAAGCTTTGGAAAATGACCTAGAATGCAGACACGTTTTATCTATGAACCCAAATACTGATGATCTGTTCAAAGCAGTTGGTGATGGAATTGTGCTCTGCAAAATGATCAACCTTTCAGTTCCTGATACAATTGATGAGAGAGCAATCAAGAAGAAGGAGCTTATACCCTTCATCATTCAGGAAAACTTGAACTTGGCACTGAACTCTGCTTCTGCTATTGGGTGTCATGTTGTGAACATTGGTGCTGAAGATTTGCGGGCTGGGAAGCCTCATCTGGTTTTGGGACTGCTCTAGCAGATTATTAAGATTGGCTTGTTCCCTGACATTGAATTAAGCAGGAATGAAGCACTGGGAGCTTTGCTTTGAGATGGTGAGACTTTGGAGGAGCATATGAAATTGTCTCCAGAAGAGCTTCTGCTAAGATGGGCCAACTTTCATCTGGAAAACTCAGGCTGGCAAAAGATCAACAACTTCAGTTCTGACATCAAGGATTCCAAAGCCTATTTCCATCTGCTCAATCAAATTGCCCCAAAAGGACAGAAGGAAGGTGAACCCCTGGATAGATATTAACATGACAGGTTTCAACAAAACAGATGATTTGAAGAGGGCCGAAAGCATGCTTCAACAAGCAGATAAATTAGATTGCAGGCAATTTGTTAACCCCTGCTGATGTTGTCAGTGGAAACCCCAAACTGGACTTAGCCTTTCTAGTTAAGCTCTTTAATAAATACCCAGCACTCACTAAACCTGAAAACCAAGACATTGACTGGACTGTACAAGGAGAAACTTTCGTAACTGGATGAACTCTCTTGGTGTTAATCCTCATGTAAACCATCTCTATGCTGACCTGCAAGATGCCCTGGTCATCTTACAGCTATATGAACGAATTAAAGTTCCTGTGGGCTGGAATAAAGTTAACAAGTCCCTGTACCCAAAGCTGGGAGCCAACATGAAAAAGTTAGAAAATTGCAACTACGCAGTTGAATTAGGGAAGCATCCAGCTAAGTTCTCCCTGGTTGGCATTGGAGGACAAGACCTGAATGATGGAAACCCAACCTTGATTTTGGCTTTAGTCTGGCAGCTGATGAGAAGATATACCCTTAATGTTATGGGAGATCTTGGAGAAGGCCAGAAAGCAAATGATGATATCATTGTAAACTGGGTGAACAGAACACCGAGTGAAGGTGGAAAGTCAACTTCCATTCAGAGTTTTAAGGACAAGATGATCAGCTCCAGATTGGCAGTTGTGGATTTAATTGATGCCATCCAGCCAGGCTGCATTAACTATGACCTTGTTATGAGTGGGAATCTTACAGAAGATGACAAGCATAATAATTCCAAGTATGCAGTGTCAATTGCTAGAAGAATTGGGACAAGAGTATATGCTCTCCCCGAAGACCTTGTGGAAGTAAAACCCAAGATGGTCATGACAGTATTTGCAAGTTTGGGGGGATGAAGAGAGTGTAAAATAACCCACCTTACTCACAGGTGCATTATTAGAGAGTAAGCTCTTCCCAGGTGAAGTGCTCATGGCTTAAGGAATTTTTGGTCATTTAAAGGACTTGTAGTTTTGATTAACAAGACTAGCTCATCATGACAGCTGTCCAGGAAAGACTTTAGTAACAAGCAACTCCGTTTTCCATTTGAGTTGGATCTGTTCAGCACACCTGAATATGCTCACAGCCCACAGTCTGTTCTCCCCTCTAGAATGCTGCCCTTGACATTCTCTGTCACTGTATATTATCTCCCTGGTTATCTTCTCACACTTAGGATGTCCATCTCTTGAGACTTGCTTAGCTGGGTAGAGAAGAATAATATTAGCTTACCATTTTGCTTTCTTAGCTATACTGGTTTTTACTGGAAAACTGAGGTCAGATGTGGAGATGAGTGTCCTTTGCTTACCTTGTAGTACTGAAAATCTGCTGAAGTACCTGATTGTGCAGAATTTACAAGAAGCATTTTGCACTCTCTTGCTCTTAAAAATCAGTATCTTTTTACAGTATTCTTTCTAAAAGATTATTTTTTGTATATTTAAGAATATTTTGATTACAGTCAACAAGTCTTCTGATTTGCTACTTTTGCAAAATGGGCTTCAAGTTAAGTTTTTAAAAAGCATAAACTATAGGTGAAGGAAAATAGACCTTAAGGATTTATTTCCCCTTACACATAGGCTCAAATCAAAATGAGAAATTTTATCCTCAATTAGTCAATAAGACATAAGATTTTTGTTTTGTAAACTTTATCACAAAAATCTCTTAAGATCTAAAATGCTGTTGATTATGATAATTTTTGAGGAGAGCATGAGCTCAGAATTTGGTGGGTATTCAATAAGCAAAGTATGCTAAGTGTACAATAGATTTTAAAATTGGACACCTGTAATGAGGAGGTGTGGCCACAAAAAGGGGAAGGATGTATGTCAGACTTGATAATCTCTTCCTTTGTCAAGCTTTTTTGCTATAGTTCTCAAGATGATTATGTTAACCTAACTCTGAAAAGTAATGTAATCTGGTAGAAACATGTTAGTACAAATAAAGACATTTGCATAATAAAAAAAAGAGTACAATCAATTTTCTGATGTCCTGCTTCTTATCCACAGTCTCACCATGTCCTAGTGGCAGGCATTGCACTAGGGCATCCCAACCCGCAAGATTTATTTATTGTGCACACAACATTCTACCTCTATGTATGTCTGCATGCCAGAAGAGGATACTAGATTTCATCATAGATGACTGTGAGCCACCATGTGGTTGTGGGGACATCTGGAAAAGCAGTCAGTGCTCTTAACCTCTGAACCATTTCTACAGCCTGCACTAGGGCATCTTGTCCAAGTTAGCACAGCCACAATCCAGATGGAGAAATCCTGGTATTTGTAATCTTCTTTGGAGATCTTAGGTCACTATTATGATCTGGAGTCTCTGTCCAATATAATAAGCATTTAAATAACCATTTAAAAAGCCGTATTTTGCATATGTCTAAAGCATGAGGGCTTCCATGAGGGTGTATCTGAATAGACAAAATTTGTTTTTAGTTTTATGTTATAATCTCAACTCTGAAAACATATATAAGGGACAAAATAAAGCTCATCCCTGTAATTAATTACATCAGTACTGAGTGTGGCTACAATTAAAAAAAAACTTTGATTATTTAAGAATGACTGACTAATCATATTTTCTAATGGCCTTTAATATGTTAGCAGCTTTAATAAGAGTAGGACTTTACAATTTATTTGTTAGGTTTAGGCCCAAAAATAATGATATTGAATTGAAACTTTTCCTAGTATGAAAAGTAAAAACTTTTATATGACTTAGTTTATCTAAACAGCTTAACCTTAACAAAGTTATCTAAGACAAGGAGTCTAGCCATCTATTCTTAAGCCTAAATAAACCATGAGTAAGGAGAGATATTTTCTAAGCCTGTGTTTTGATTTTTTACTATAGTTCCCTATATATAGTAGTAACCCCTCATTATAATTTTTTTCATTGCTACTTCATAACTACATTTTTGCTATTATTATAAACCTCAATGCAGACATCTGACATGCAAGTGGTCATAGGTTATCCATGTGAAAATCTTTTCTAACCCCAAAAGGGTAGAAATTCATAGGCTCCGATGCTGTTCCAAACCCTTCGTGTCTTTAAAGCATTTTATCATTTGGCTGACTTAAATATTTGAGGCTGTGGCTTCCTTAGTTTAGAAGAAGATACAACAAACAGAGAACTCATTAGGACTAAGAAATATACTCTTTAACTAAACATGTTTTTATAAACAATAGTTACATAAGTAGAGTTGAATCCAAGTTATATACATACATGGCTTAAATTTAATTTAGAGTTAAATCTATGTCACATATATGTCCATATATACTTATATCATAAACATTTCTCAGTGAAGAATCATTAGATATTTTTAAAATGAAGAAAATAGAATTAACACATAATGAATAAACTTTTGAATTTATTTTATAGCTTCTTTTTAAATTCAGGATCTGCAGGTATGAAAAAACCATAGCAAACATAATCCACATCACCAGCAAGTCCTTGCTACTACAAATAATGCTGCTATGAACATAGTCGAGCTAATACCTTTGGAGTGTATCTTTATTCATGAGGGAAATTGATCTGTAACTCTCCTTCTTTGTTGCATCTTTGAGAGGCTTGGGTATTAGGGTAATTGTGCCTCATAAAAAGAGTTTGTCAATATTCCTTCAGTTTCTACAGTGTGAAAGAGTATTGATACTAGTTCTTTGAATGTCTGGTAGTATTCAGCACTGAAACCATCTGGACCTGGGCTTTTTGTACTTGGGAAGCTTTTAATGACAGCTTCAATTTCCTTTGAGGTTGTAGGCCTGTTTAGGTAATTAATCTGATCTTCATTTAATTTTGGTAAATGGTACCAGTCCAAAAAGCTGTCCATTTCTTCTAGATTTCTCATTTTTGTGGAATATAGATTTTCAAAGTATAACCTAAGAATTCTCTGGATTTCCTGGGGTCTGTTATGTCCACCTTTTCATTTCTGATTTTGTTAATTTGGATACTCTCCCTGTGATAGGAATGTTCTCTGTATGCTGAAAATAAAGGAACTGGTTTGGTCTATGCACAGCACTGTAGAAGTGGGTGGATTCTGAGTACAGACAGGTACAAAGAGGGTGGAGTTAGTCTCCATCCAACCCCTGAGAAGAAGAGACATGTAAGAAATACAAGTGAGCCATGGGCTGGGTGGTAGATTAGTAGATTACAAGAAATGGGTTAAATTAAGATGAAAGAGCTAGCTAGTAATGTACTTGAGACATGGGCCAAACAGTATGAAATTAATATAAATATCTAATTTATTTCTTTGAGAGACAAAAGCCGCTGCAGGCCAGGTCTGAACCTCCTGCCCAAAAGGGCCTGGGAAACCTTTTACAACACTCTCTCTGCTTTTTGGTTAGTTTGGATAAGGGTTTACATATCTTATTGACTTTCTCAAAGAACCACCAACTCTTTGATTCATTGATTCTTTGTGTTGTTGTTTTGTTTCAACTGTATTGATTTCAGCTCTAAGTTTGATTATTTCCTGCCGTCTACTCCTTCTAGGTGAGTTCGCTTCTAATTGTTCTAAGGCTTTCAGCTGCGCTGTTAGGTCTTTAGTGTGAGATTTCTCTAGGGTTTTCATATAGGCATCTAGCACTATGAATTTTCCTCTTAAGACTGCTTTCATTGTGTCCCACAAGTTTGGGTACATTGTAGATTCATTTTCATTGAATTCTAGGAAGACTTTGATGTCTTTCTTAATTTCTTCCTTGACCCAGAGATGGTTCAGCTGAGCGATGTATAGTTTCCATGAGTTTGTAGGCTTTCTTTGATTTTTGATGTTGTTGAACTCTAACTTTAGACCCTGGTGGTCTGATATGATACAAGGGGTTATTTACATTCTTTTGTATCTAATGATATTTACTTTATGACCAATTATGTGGTAAATTTTAGAGAAAGTTTCATGAGGTGCTGAGAAATATGTATATTTCATTGAGTTTTGGTGGAAGCTTCTGTAAATTTCTACTAAGTCCATTTGCATTATAACCTCTGTTACACTCATTATTTCTCTTTTGAGTCTCTGTCTGGTTGACCTATCCAAGGGTAAAAGTAGGGTATTGAAGTCTCCCTCTATTAAGGTGTGAGAATTGATGTGGGATTTGAGCTTTAGTAGTGTTTCTTTTACATAGATAAGTGCCCTTATATTAGGGGCATAAATATTCAGGATTGAAATCTCCTCTTGACTAATATTTCCTGAGATAAATATTGTCCATCCTGGTGTCTTTAAATCAATGTTTAGTTTAATAGATATTAGGATGACAACCCCAACTTGTTTCTTAGAGCCATTTGATTGGAAAATCTTTTTTCAACTCTACTCTGAGCCTGTGTCTATCTTTAAGGTTGAGGTGTATTTCTTGTATGCAGCAGAAGGATGGCTTCTGCTTTTGTATCCATTGTGTTAGTGTGTGTCTTTTTTATAGGTGAGTTGAGTCCATTGATGTTAAGGGATATTAATGACCACTGATTGATATTTCCTTTATTTTTGGTGGTAGGTTGAATGTATTTCCTTTCTCTGGGCTTTTCCTCTGTTGGATTATTGAATGTTTGTGGTTTCATGGATATATCTGAAATCTTTAGATTGCAGTTTTCCCTCTAATGCTTTCTGGAAGTCTGGCTTGTAGATAGGTATTGTTTCAGTCTGACTTTTTCATGAAATACCTTGTTTACTCCATCTATGGTGATTGATAATTTTGCAGGGTATAGTATTCTTGTTTGGCAGCCATGCTCTTTTAGTGTCTGTATAACTTCTGACCAGGACCTTCTTGCTTTCATTGTTTCCATTGAATAGTCAGGAGTTATTCTGATGGGTCTGCCTTCATAGGTGAGTTGTCCCTTTTCCTTTGCAGCTCTTAGAATTTTTTCTTTGTTCTGCATGTTTTGTGGCTTATTATGTGGCAAGCAGAAGTTTTTGGGGGTAGGTCATCTATTCGGTGTTATGTAAGCTTCTTTTATCTTTATAGGCATTTTCTTTTTTAGGTTGGGAAAGATTTCTTCTATGACTTTATTGAAAACATTATCTATGACTTTGATCTGGAATTATTCTCCTTCTTTTTTTCCTGTTATTCTCAGGTTAGGTCTTTTAATGGTGTCCCAAATTTCCTAAATTTTTTTAATAGCTTTTTTAGTTTTAGTATTTTCTTTGACTGATGTATCTATTTCCACTACTGAGTTTTCCTCTCCATGGATTCTATCTTCCATCTCTTGGATTCTGTTAGTTATGCTTGTATCTTTAGTTTCAGCTCTTCTCTTCAGGTTTTTATTTCCACTTCTGCCTTATTTTGTGCCTTTTTTATTTTCTTATTTCAGTTTTTAGTTCCTGAAATGTTTCTTTCATTTTTTTTTTTTTTGGTTTACCTTTTCTTCCTTTTATTTCAAACATTTGTTCATCTCTTCCAATTGTTTGTATTTTCTTCTATTTCTTTAAAGGAATTTTTAATATCTTCTTTCAAGGCTTCAATAATCTCCATAAAGGCATTTTTGCTGTTTCCTTTTGTTTCCTCTTCATTCCACTGTTCAGATCTGTATTTGTAGAACCATCACTTTTTTCTGCTGTTGCCTTGTTGTTCTTTATATTGTTATATGTATTTTTGCACTGGCTTCTGCCCATGGCTTCAGTGGTTCATGATTAGTCAGCTCCTAATCATTTTTGGCTAGAGGGCTTTTTCCACTCCTGTCTGCTCTGAACAAATGGTCTGCTTGATCTCTGTCTTTGTTGTGAATATGGGTCTGAATTTCAAAGGTCTCAGTTCTTCTTTGATGATGCATTTGGCCCTGGGAGCAGAGCCCAGTTGAGTAAGGTCCTTTCTTCTAGTGGTTGCTGGAGGAGGCCCCTCACAGCTAAAGCCTATTGCCTGTCTGCTAGAAAGAGTATGAGATCAGTAGGGTTTAACCCCAGTCCCAGAGAGGGACTTTCCCGAAAGGTGGCCCAGGTGCTGGAATCTGCTCACCTCTGACTCTGCTCTGGACATGGCTATGTACCTCTTCCAACTTACCATAACCTCTTTCCTGAATCTGTAACAGCAACACAACTACTGGTTCCAAGTATTGAGGAAGTAAGATATAGTCTCTTATGTATATAGCTTTTTTCCCTTGAGAATTCATCTTGAGTTATCTTTTATTTAGATAAAAATAAAGAGGCGAGGATCTACTGTCATTTGTACACAACTCTTGTTACCTTGAAAAATAAAAATGTTAACAGGAATGTAGTGTGCTCATTCTCCCTAACTAGCAAATTCTACTTTATGCAAAGCTGTTTGCTTGTTCTGCCATTTTAAATGTCCATGTAAAAAACTGTATTATGAATCTATAGAATAGCTCTAGGGGAACAAATGTGCTTTTTGTGTAAGGGCAGACATGTTTCAGAAGCCTAACTTTTTACACAGCAGTTACATTTCACATTCATGTATTTACCTCATGGTTCAACAAAGGTTTCTGGATATACATTTAGTGTATGAAAAGTCTAGGCAGCTAAGGGGACTGTAGCATCTCACCTTGATCATTTCAAGATGAGATTTCAAGATGGGATTTCAAAATTATATTTCCTGATGGTAACATTTCAACTAATGTATCTGTAAACATTTCTTTGTAAATACTGTGTGTTTTAGTGTGTCTTAAGATTCAAAAAAAGGCCTGGAGAGATGGTTCAGTGGTTAAGAGCACTGACTGTTCTTCTGGAAGACCTGAGTTTAATTCCCAGCATCCACATGACAGCTAACAACTGTCTATAGTTCTAAGATCTGACACCCTTACAGAGTTACACATGCAGGCAAAATGCCAATTCACATAAAATTTAAATAAATAAATAAATAAATAAATAAATAAATAAATAAAGGAAAAAATAGGTGGATTAAGGGCAATAAAAGAAAAAAAAACTTCTCACTGAAGATACAAACAATGCCTTTTCAATCAATTTCCACTTGTACATCGTATAGTATTTTTAACTTTTGATTTTGACTTTTAGTATAAAAAAATTAAGATAAACTGAAGACACCTCTCTTTGATCAAGGAATAATTAATAACTGACCAAAATATAATAAAGTAATGAAGGTATTAGTAGTTCAATCAACTAATAATTAAAATAAATAATTAGAAGATAAACAATTCTGTAAGAGAGCAATTAAAATTTATAAGGAACAAAATCAAGAAATATTGAAAATGAAGTTCTTGACTCTAGACTTAATATCCTCTTTAACACGTTAGCTTTCAGTTTTAGTTAGAATGTGCTTACAACTTTATTTTCATATAAAAATGATGTATTTTTAATGAAAATAATTGACTTCATTACTTATTAATGAATAACTACAAGGAGCATTCCATTTTAGAGAACTATGCAGAACTAAAGCAGACAGAGCCCTGGAAAGAGTCCCTCACCCCCCTTATTCTCTTTAAGGAAAGAAAAGAAAATCTTTGACAAAGATATTTCTAATTAGATAAAAACCAGGCTAGATGATGGTCTTCCATTTGTGGGAGGAAATTCCAGAGCACAGAGACAGGATGCCTGACCATCTGGTGGTATCTGGTGGTGACTGATAAACTGAGACATCCTAGCTCCAAGAATCAGCTGTAAAACTCCGGACAGAGAAAAAAAGATAAAGATAAGAAAAAAGCAGAGACCTTCAAAAGTAATAATAAATCAGTAAGAACTGCACCAGTGCCAACTCCCGACTGCCCTGAGGGCTTATGGTAGTCCCCTTTAAATAGCTAGATTCACAAAGAAAGGGGAGCTCCTCTCCCTCTCACTGTGCCAGGAGTCTGGAGACTAGGCCCCTATCTAGGCTTGGATTATACACTTTTGCTAATAAATCTTGCTGTTGCACTCTGGACTTCTCCAGTCTTTGGTAGTCTCTTTGGGGATCCGAACTTGGACATAACAATTAAATCTTTGTGAAAACCTAGCATTCTACAATTCACATATAATGTTCAGTTTATTATGTTACTAAAATAGATTATAGGATTTTGAATATGTTTCAGTTGGTATAGAACTTGTTTGGCATAAACAAAGTCCCAAATTTAAACCCTAACACTGTGCAAAACAAATATCTCATTGCATGGCTATAATTCCAAGGTTCCACTCACCATAGTTACACAGTGAATGTGAGACCATTCATTTGCTGTTACCATGGGGCATTTGAACCATTTTTTTGTCAGTCAGGATTTTTTCTACTAGTATTCATTTATACCAGTAAATTTCATAATATTTTGTTTTGGTTTAATTTTCTGAGACAGGGTTAATTATTCTAGGTGTCTTAGAACTTGCTCTATAGACCTCTATGGTCTCAGCTTCCTCAGGGCAGAGATTCACCATCACAGCCTGCCAATATTATTTTTAACAGCCAAGTAAACTTATCATGTAAATGTACCACATTTTCTTTTTTATTTTATTTCATCAGTTAATGGGCATCTACACTGTTTGTAGTTCCTGGCTATTGTGAACTATAATAGAGTAACAATGAAACATGAATGTCTCTGTAGTAGGATGTAGAGTGGGGCACCTGATGTTGAGATTAGGCCTGGTTTGGGGTCAGATATTGCCTTAATGCACAGGGACCTGCTAGTACCCCTTGGGGTAATGGGTAAGAAGACATGGAGAACAAAGACACAGCCTCTGGGAACAAGTTGAAACAGGGAAGTTCAATTTTATTGAGTAGGCGAAAGCCTTAAATACTTTTCACCAGATACCCCTCTCCCAGCCAGGGAAAAGAGCTTTAATGTACTGGTATCTGTCTGTGGTATGGTGTCTCCATGGCCTACTTCACCTTGTATCAAGATTCCTCCCTTTTTGTCAAGGCCTGTGGCAGACCCCAGGTTGATTAATGAGGAAGTGCTAGGAGCAGTCTTAAGACACCAGTTTGTACAAGCTGAAACAGGCTGGGATCTAGGTTCCTAGAAGCCTCTGGTGCTTTTACAGACCAAGAGATGATAAACCTAGGTGGGTTTTGAGGTAGATCAATTCCCAATTTTCTGAGAAGCCATCACACTGATTTTCATAGTGACTGTGTAAGTTTAGTGTTTTGATTATTTGTTTTTTTTTGGACTTTGTTTCCTTATCCTATCTATTTGATGTTCTGATGCCACCTGGTACCTTGATAGATATATTCTTGTTTGTGTTGGACACATTTTCTTTTTTAATTTTGTTTAAAATATCATCTGTGCACTTGATCTGGGTTTCTTTTCTTTACTTCATTCCTACTACTTGTTGATTTTTTTTCATAGTGTCCCAGATTGAATGTTTTGTTCCTTGGTGTTTTAGAATTAACTTTTATGTTATGTTGCCTTTAATACCTGAGATCTCTTCAAAGTCTTATACTCTATTGGTGAGGCTTACCTCTGAGATTCTTGTTTTCTATCCTTAAACTTTCATTTCCAGTTTTATTTTGGTTCTGATTTTTTTCTTAGTGATTTCACTTTTCTTTCATGTTTTGAATCATTTTAACTATTTCACTCAACTGTGTCTTTATCCATTTTATTAAGGTATTTATGTATGTACATTATGTATATATTCTATATAAGGTATGTATCCATATTCTCTATAGTCTTTGAACACCCTCATAGTTGCTCATTTGAAGTCTTAGTCTTATGCTTCAGGTATAAGCACATTCAACACATGAGAGTGAACACAGAGATTGGTTGACTCAGAGAACTAGTATAGGAGAAAGTACAAGTAGGAAAAAAAATTACCTAATAGGCCTAACAATATTTTGCTATACTCATAGGTTGTTGACTATACCAATTTTCATTAGAGAGGCTTCATGTACCAACTGGTGTAAACAGATGCAGAGACACATAGTAAAACATTGTGCTGAGCTTGAGGAATCCTGCCGAAGAGAGGGAGGAAAGATTGTATGGGGCAAGGAAATCAGAAGGCAATCCAGAGAACTAATCTAGGTTCATAGCTCACTGAATCTGGACCAGCAGTTAGACTGAATGCTGTCTGCATATAGGGGACAGTTGTGTAGTGGAGTCTTCTTGTGGAATTCCTAACAGTGGAAGAAGAGACTGTCCATAGTCAGGTTTTTGGGAACCTATTCCTCATACTGGGTTGCCATGTTCAGCCTGGAGCTTAATCCTGCTACAACTTAATGTTAACACCATGGAAAACCTGCCCATTTCTGAACAAAAAGAGAAAATAAGTGGATATAAGGGGAAGTGACATGAGAAAATGAGAGAGGAGGAGGGAGAAAAAACTAGTCAGGATGGAAAGTAAATGAATAAATTTAATAAATATTAAAAACATTCAAGTATTTGAACAAAAAAATTCAAAATATTAGAAGATAGATCTCCTATGCTCTTGGATCCATAGAAAAGCAATCTATAGATTCAGTAGATTCCAACACATCCTGATAAAACAGTTTTCAGCTTCTTAGAGAAACACACAGAAATGCACACAAACAAAAACACAAAACAATCCTGAACCACAAACAGAACTTCTGGAGGTCTCACTATTTTGGATTTCACAGTTCTAGAAAGGACATTGCTCATCTTTATTTAGAAAAACAAGTATCCAGGATAGTGTAAAGACCATAAAATGGAAGTCCTTTTGGACAAGTTTAGGCTAGCCTGAGTGTGAAGACATAAGATAGAGCTTCAGAGGAGAGCAAAAGATAAGCAGAAGGTCACCCTCCTAGCACTCCACCCAAGCCACTCTGGCTATCAGGAGTTACAGAGTGAAAGGCCGGGAGAGATAAGGTGAGGGAATTAACTCACCCAGTTGCTAGGATGATGCAACCTGACCACCAAATTAGCATATTAAGGGAGAGCCACCCGAAGCCTGCAGAGTTTGACCCCAGCCTCGAGGCTGGAGTGAAAAGGACTCCAGCCAGCCCTCAGGAGCTAACACCTGGAACTCTGAGGAGGCTCTGCAGTCAAACTCCCTCCGACCCTGGTGTCTCCTGGGACACTGAAGGACCAGATCCCATATCCTAGGCACGGGAAGAACAAGTTCCGAGCAAATTGCCGCCCGAACCAGCGACCGAGGCCAGACTACTCCCACCCCATGGGCATTGACAGAAAGTGTGGACATAACGGCGAGAAAAAGGTCGTATGATTATATTAATGTATGATTATATTAATGTGTCATCATAGTAATGTGTGATTAATGTGTTTGATGTGGATTGTGTATTTTGAATAAGCATCAGTAAAAGGTTATTGAACCGCCATTGAGTGTCTGGGCTTTCTGTCCCATTCGTCTCCAGCTGACCACTGGGGAAATGCCCGGGATTCTGCTCGTGACAGATAGTTAAGATAAACCTGAATAATCAAAGAACTGCCTGAGCTATCATCAGAGCAGATTTCTTATTTACTACAAAGTAATAAAAGCCAGTATGGTATTGTACAAAACTTATATGCTGATCAATGGAAGGAAATTAAAGATCCAGACAGAAATCCACAGACTCAGACACTTGATCTTTGATAGAGAAGCAAGAACACATCCTGGGGGACAAGAACAACATCATTAAAATAATAAATAAATAAAAAAAGTAAACAAATTGGTTAGGAAAGTTTCTATTTTTAAATTTATAGATTCCTTGCAAATCAGAGGCAAGAATATCTCGTCAAGAGATAAGGAAGACACTATGGTTTTGAAAAAATCTGTTATTTCTATGCTAATTGATCAAGAGTAATTAGAAAAAAAACCTTTTCATTGTTGGGAAAAAAAAAAAACTCAGGTGGGAGAGAGGAGACAGAGAAGGGGAGAGGACTGATATCAGTCTCTGTTTTCTTCATGCCCTGGTTAACTTCTCTATCATCATTGACTGCCTTTAATTCTCATTCTGATTGAACTAATAGTGAGGCATTGTATCTTTATGGCCAATTATGCATCCCTTTAGTACAGTTAATGGATGAGTCTATGATTTGACTCACTTATTGAGATCAGTGGGGAACATTACAGACCTACACGACTCATCCCTTGATTCAAATGCCATTCCTATAGTTTTGGGTAAGTCAAACCTTACTTTTTGCCTTCAGTAGTTCTGCTTCTGGCTAAGTGCTTTTGTTAAGTATATCAACCAAGGATATGGTCTTTGTGCTTTAAAGGTCACCCTGACGAAGGCTTACTTGGTACTACACTGGAATCCTAAACACCACTAGCTAGCAAGTAAAGACTTTCTTCCTGTTTTATTTGTTGTTTTGTTTGTTTACTTTCTAAGATGGGGTTTCTCTGGTAGCCCCTAGGCTATCTTGGAACTCACTCTGTAGACCAGGCTGTCCAGGAAATCTTAGAGATTCTCTTGCCTAAACGCTGTAAATAAAGGCTTTCACATGGCAAATAAAGCATTTCCATTGGCATAAATCAATGTCAAAGTAGTCCTCTTTTTAGGGATACCTCATACCAACAGCAGGATTCAGTCTTGGACTGCAGAGATCTTACCCCCAAACAAACAGAACAATCACTACCCACAACAGCATAAAAAAGGGACCACCTACACGATAGCTCAGCAATCAAAGGTATTTTGTGAGTTTATATACATATGCTTAATGGCTTTGTTTAAAGAAATAATTAAATCTATTGCTTCACTTTAGTGCTGAATTCATGAATCTTGGTGTGGCCTAAATGAAGGTTTGAGGTATTAAATTGTATATTTAATAAAATTAATTTGAAATATTAGAGGACAGAGCCACCCACAGAGCTAAGCTTTTAATCCCATCACTCCAAGGAAAGAGATCTAAGGCCAAATGACTAGGCAGTGATAGCACACTTCATTAATCCCAGCACTTGGGAGGCAGAGGCAACAAGATCTCAGTGAGTTCAGCCTGGACTCAAGTCCAGGACAATTCCAGGACATCTAGGACTTTCTGGAAAAAACAAAAGCTAAACAAAACAAACAACAACAAAGGGCAGAAGAGATGGCTCTGTCCTCTTATATTCCAGACTATTTTCATTAAATACAATATATCACCACAGAGATACTTTAAGAATTAGGGAGATTCATTAGACTGCTAACACCAAGAGGCTGCACTTCTGTATCTTCTTCACTGACATATTAGGGGATATAAATAGAATTTATTTGAGGCTGGAGAGATGGCTCATAGGTTAAGAGCACTGACTGTTCTTCCAGAGATCCTGAGTTCAATTCCCAGCAACCACATGGTGGCTCACAACCATCTGTAATGAGATCTGGCACGTCTTCTGGCCTGTAGTCATGGCAAGTAAAATGCTGTATACCTAATAAACTTAAAAAAGTTCTATTTGAAGAGATTCCGAAACTTTACTAAGTTCATCTGCCTGTTTACATCTAGTGTTTCATATCTTTTTTTCAGCCAGAGACTTAATGTTTAATTAGTGCTGCTGGCATCAAAGCTGTACATTTATCTCTACCCTGTTACTGGTTTAGATGATAATGGCTCAAAGCTTTTGAGGTAAAAGCATAATGCCACTATGGTTTTTTATGAATGAGTAAAGCTAATTTCCTGTCTCCCAAAAGGACAAGACTCAAAATACAAGGCTTAGGGGTGATTGGCCTTATTTTGGTAAGAGCAAAGGGAACTTTTGAAAGCAGGACATTCTATATCCTAAACATTATCAGACTATCCTTATAACCTGTCTTAACCCCAAAATGTTTGTTCTTTAAAATATAGTCTAACTAGGCTTTTAAGAAAAACTTGAGAATGACAAAAATAAGTCAGATATTCTTTCATATTGTTGTAGATTCTGGTGAAAGCCATATAATACTGAAGAAGTAAGCTGTTGAACTCTACTGTAATTAATGCTACAAAGAATCTATTATACTTTTACACATTCTGGCACAGCAAAAAAATGCATTTGGTGTACTGTCTTTAGTCTGAGGATAAATGTCAAACAAAACACTTTATACATATATTTCACTATAGGTGGTTTATATAATCACAGTAAATTACACACTTTCCACTCCATGTTTGTTTAGAACCACTTTTATAATCTTAAATACAAGGCACACAAAAAGTTTGAATGTAAAGCCAGAATGTATGGACAAAACACACAATATTAATTATCTGTGTGTGGTTGATCTTTTGTTAGAGGTGAAGACATTTCTTCATTGCTTTCATAAGTTTCTTGTGGTTCATCATTTTCCTGAGGGTTATTCAAGTGATGTGCTGCTGGACCTGAATATGGCTGTTCAGGTACATAATTCTAGGAGGTTGAAAGAAATCACCAGGTCAAAATTTTCAAATATTACAATTTTAAATTTAAACCATCACCTCAAGTTTTATAAAGTAGATTTTAAACTATTATTACAATCTGACTTCTCTTTTTTGATTTCTTGTAGTTGTATAAAAAAACTTACAAACCTGAGTCCTATGTTAAAGTAAATAAGTTACATTCTGAGAAAATAATTATAAGTAAATTTTCAAACAAATGGTATTTGACTTGTATTGACAGAGAGAGTACAGAGAAAACATATGTCTAACTCTGATAAAAGTAGTGGATTGTAAGTAGGGCTTTCAGAGTTACCACGGTATTATTTGCAAACTTGTTAAAATAAGACGCACTTTTATGAAAAAGAACTTTGCTGTGTGGGAAATACAGAGATTACAGTTGTGCATCACCGTTTATTGAACTAGAACAGCAAATCTTTCAGGTTCTAAATACTTATTCAAGTGAAAGTCTTTCAGTGGCATTGAGGTTCTAATTAACTACTTTCAATACATTATTAGACATACTACATTAAAGAACAACTTCCTTTTTTGGATTTTTTTTGATAATGCAAATAAGATTGCTACATATATATTTACTTTGTGTTCAGCTTTCCCTCTGAATTTTTTTTTCCATCCCTGTATATTCTTATTCAAGGTCCCTTCCCCCTCCCACCACATCTGATCATTTTTTCCTCTGCAACTCCCCATCCCCTCCCTGGGCAGGGAGCAGACAGTCCTATGGTCCCACTGACCCAATAATGCTTGGATCAGTCTCCACTCCTGGCCAAATCCAGTTCTTTCCCCCCTCCCTCAAGAGTGAGTCAGGTGTTCCTATAGTTGGAGTGGGGTTCGAAGGGTAAGTTCAGGGTGTTTCTGATCCCAAGCTGTTCAGTGGTTGTGGTTTGCCGCTTGGGCATGCTTGGCTTTTTTTCTTGTTTGTTTGTTTAGAGACCACTAGTGAGTGAGAACATCCCCTGCTTATCTTTCTGAGATTGTGATACTTCACTCAGGAGGATATTCTCCAAATCTATCCATTTGCCTGTGAATTTGAGGATATCGTTTTTTCTTACTGCTGAGTAGTACTCCATTGTGTAGATGTACCACCGTTTGTTAATCCACTCTTCAGTTGAGGGACATCTAGGTTGTTTCGAGGTTCTTGCTATTACAAATAATGCTGCTATGAACATAGTTGAGCTAATACCTTTGGAGTGTGAATGTGCCTCTTTAGGGTATACTCCCAGAAGTGGTATTGCTGGGTCCTTGGGGAGATTGATTTTCAATTTTCTGAGAAACCTCCATATTGTATTCCAAAGTGGCTGAACAAGCTTACAATCCCACCAACAATGGAGGAGTGTTCCCCTTGCTCTGCATCCTCTCCAGCATAGGCAGTCATCTGTGCCTTTTATCTTAGCCAATCTAACAGGTGTTAGGTTGTATCTCAAAGTTGTTTTGATTTGCATTTCTCTGATGGCTAAAGATGAAGAGCAATTTTTCAGGTGCCTTTCAGCCAAAGAAAATACAAAACAGCAATTTTAAAAAAAAAAAAATTCCCTGTAGTCTCTATTTCAGTTTCTAGTAAAGATTCAAATGCTTTGGGAAGAAATAGTCATCTAACCTGACACAATGGTAAATGCCTGCTTCAAGTGAGGGGAGAGAATTACATCCATGTTTCCATGCATGACTTACTGGGCCACTTCAACTTCTACATGATCTATGTGCATTAAGTGAGTAAGCTAGACACTGGCCTCATCATTTTCCTGTTACTGTGTATGACAGTATTCAGAAGGCACATCAGTGCTACTTCATACTGATGGAAAGCAAAACACAATTATTTCTCAAGGGAGTCCATATTTTCTTAAATAAAATCTTATATAACAGAAAATTACAGATTATGTAAGTATAATATCCACTGTTATTATCCATATGTATATATATCCATTATCAACAATCAGCAAATATGTGTTCTCTGAATTTCTAATGTGATTTTATGCCTTCTGAATAGTACTCATCTGTTTTCTTTTAACCTTTCTGAATAGTACTCATCTGTTTTCTTTTAACCTGGAGACAGATTGGGGAAGGAAAAATGAATGAGAATATTATTGTGCTCAGGACACATATTCTAAAATAAACACGTCTAAATACCTGGGGTAAA